>JAVLUD010000245.1:0-10506 GCA_032162045.1 Torpedo suessii
TCTCTCTCTCTCTCTCTCTCTCTCTGGGTACACCAAGTCCTGGGCAAGTTAACTCTTTCAGTACCTAGTCCCAGTGTGTACTCCAAAAGACTTCATCCTTCCTGCTGACTGCGCGTAGTCCAAATGGTCAGTCATGGTCCATAACAATATGCCTTCACAGGCAAACAAAAGTAAACAAATTGACAATAAAAGAAAAGGAACCTTGAACTTCTGCATAATATTCCTCTCCACTTTAGTAGAATTATTAATCTATTTTAAATCAATGGATTTACACATCAATTAAAATGGCTGCTATAATATTGCATTGCTATTCTCTAAAACCTCTAGGATAGTTTTTTTTTCCCCAATTTTCTCTCTTCTATTAAATGTGCTTTTTTTTATTGCATTTTCAAAAAACATTTCCATATTTGTGAAGCACTCTTGAATTTTTTCAGCTTATGAGGGGTGCTTTACAATGTTTATTCCTGGTATCTCTGCATAATGTTGCAATTGTTCAGCTGATATTTATAATCTAATGTGATACTTGGAGACACAGTCAGTTTTCATGCACAAAGCTAGTTAAGGAGTATTAGGGAACAAGAAAATCACAGGCAAACTTCACTTTGTCCTGAAAGTGTCCATCAACATATGGAAAGAGACGGTGGCTAATTTCTCTTAAAACTATTGAGAAAACTGTAGCACCCTGCATACCACCCTAACTGGACCTAACTAATTCGGTACAGAGCAATAATGGAACCTGGAATTTTACTGCTTTATGTGCCCAGGTGCCACATCAAATGCTCATGTGTCAGGAAATTTTAAGTAAGATAATAAGAAAATAAGCTTCATAAATTTAGCGTAAAGAACTGTAAGGGATTTACGAAAAAGAATGCTAACAACTTCATAGTTATAGATGTCCCAACTCCTGTTCTCAGTACCCTGCCTGATGAAGTGTGCCAAGCACCTTGTCGACCTGTGTCACCATTTTCAGGTAGCTACGTACCTGTATCCCTCAGTCTCTTTGTCCTTACCATTTATTGCGCAACTCTTGTCCTGATTGGACTTGCCAAAATAACACACCTTGCACTTACCGTACGCATGTATTAGTCGAATTTTGTGGATCAATTTTTAGGGTAAAATTTATGGGGTCGACTAGTACTACTTTAGACTGTGGTAAGTGCCTACGTCATTCAAGGCCTTGGGAGCTCCGGTGGGCAGGCGGCCTGGGCCAAAAATAGAGGGGGGGGTCAACTATTACGCGATATGGAAAATACCAGATTTTGGGGCCAAATATGAGGGGTCGACTTTTACTTGGTATCAACATGGTATATTACATTTTTAATGTATTAGTACGTGACAATGAAAGGAACCCGAATCAGAATTCATTGTCATGAACATGTCACAATATTGTTGTTTTGCGGCAGCATCACAGTGCAAACTTTCATATAAACCACCTTACTCAATAAATAAAAATGGTTCACGAAAAAGAAAAGTCAAAGTAAGGCAATACCTGTGGTTCATTGATCATTCAGGAATCTGATGGCAGCAGGGAAGATGCTATCCTTGTGCCGCTGAGTGCTCGTCTTCAGGCTCTTGTACCTTTTTCCCAATAGTACCAGAATGAAGAGGGCATGGCCTAGATGGTGGGGGTCCTTAAGGATAGGGGCTACTTTCATAAGATACCGCCTCTTATTGTTGTGTTCGATGGAGTGAAGACTGGTGCCTGTGATGTCGCAGGCCGAGTTAACAACCCTCTGGAGTATTTTCTATTCCTAACCATTGGCACCTCTGTGCCAGACAGTGATGCAACCAGCCAGAATGCTCTCCACAATACACCTGTAGAAGTTTTCGAGAGTCTTCGGTGACATATCGAGTCTCCTCAAATTCCTCACAAAGTATAACCTTTGAACCTTTTGAACCTTTGATGGTGCCTTCAAATTGTAAGTCTGATTGTAAGCCTGCCATTTAAGTGAGGCGAGAGAGAAAACACAGGGTGCCATCAACATCAGTAACAGGTAAAACGTTGGACTCCGTTCCTAAGAAATGGCAATGGGCATGTTGAAAACAATCATTGGTGCTAGGCTGTGTCAAGGAAATTATGTTGACAAATACGATAGTTTTTTTATTATAACTGGCAAAATAGATCAGAATGAACCAGTTAACATTGTGTATTTGAACTTCCAGGAGACCTTTGGTGTTAGTTAAATAAAATTAGAATATGTTACTGGTTGGATATCACAGGGATCAGTGCTGGGGCCCCAACTGCTCACTATTTATCTCATTGGTATGGGTGACCAGTTTGCTGATCCAGTTTAGCTGGTGATTCAAATGTAGATGCAAGTGTGGACTGCAAGAAAAATGCAGAGAATCTACAGGAGTTGATGGCTGAGGCTATAGTAGATAGAATAGAATATGGAAAAATGTTAAAGGCTGAATATATTTTAAATGTGATAGATTGAAAGCTGTTTGTGTTTTGAAGGATTTGGTACCCTTGTACACGCATCACTTAAAGATGACAGCAAGCAATTAGAAAGGCAGTGAGTATGGCAATTTATTGCAAGCGGATTTGAGCACAGGATTTAAGTGTCTTGCTCCAATTATGTTTGACTCTGGAATGTGTGTAACTCTGGTTTCCTTCCCTAAGGAAGGATATATTTGCGATGGAGGGAGCACAGATGGGATTCAACATATTGAATCTTGAATTGGTGGATTGGTCCTCTGGGAACAGATTAGAACGATAGCCCAACACTCTCTAGCGTTTACAAAAAAAGGAGAGATGATCTCAGTGGAACATGCACAATTCTTAGATAGTGATTTGATAGCATAGATTTGGAGTTGATGTTTCTCCTGGCTGGAGTGTTGAGAAGCAAAGGTCAGAGGTTGGTCTTTCAGGACAGAGATGAGAGGAAATGTCTTAATTCAGTGGGTTAGCTTAGGAATTTTCCAATCAACAGGGCTGTGAAGGTTTGGTCACTTAATGTATTCAAGATGGAGGTTGACTGACGTTTAGACATTAAGCAAATCAAGAATTGTGTGGTTAGAGTAAGCGGCACTAAATTAAAAGATTAGCTTAACAAGAAAATCTGCACATTTTGGGGTCTAATGCTGGAGAAACTCAGCAGGTCACACAGCATCCATAGGAAGTAAAAGGCAGTCATGGTGTTAGTGATCTACTCAACAGGCACAAGGGGCTGATTGGTCTACTCCTGCTTCCATTTCTTGTGTTCTTATGTACTCAGTCTGAGAAATGCCATCCATCGATGAAGAGACACACAACATCAAGAGGAAGACCCAACATTTTATGGAATACAGGTCGCCCGTTCAGATATTAAGAACTGTTCTACTTTTCCTTTTATTAAAAATTTAGAGACACAGCTCGGAAACAGGTCCTTCCCGTCCAAGAGCCCAAATACATCCGCATGATCAAAGAACCTACTAACCCTGTACATCATTGGAATGTGGGAGGAAACCGGAGCACCGGGAGGAAACCTACACCATCACGGGGAGAACATACAAACTCCTTACACAGCACTGGATTTGGACCTGGGTTGCTGACGCTGTAATAGCGTTGCGCTAACCGCTACACTATCTATGCATTGAGAACCAGTCAATAATGACAGTGAAACACACTCAAACTATACACAGTGCCTATACCAGGGAAGACAGCAAGACATTGAGCATCACCAACCACAAAACAGCACAAAGGAAGCAGCCCGGAGTGAAACCCACTTCAACTGACAAGCAGCCAAAATTGACAGCAAAATGTTCAATCCCATAGTCCTGTAAGAAACATACAAAATCTGCTGAACAAATGTATCCAGAACTTTTGTGGCAAAACCCGAACAAAGGATCCGCTGACCTAAATAATGTACCACATGCAGTATTTTCAGAACAGTTTGTTTGCAACAGTTCATCGTGGAAGCAATTATAAAGCAAATGATCTAAGACTTTATCTCAAGACAAGAACCAGGGTTAATTGGCAATTTCAGAGAAAGGGATTTTCTCAGAAAAAAGGATCATAGTGATATAATTTTGTATACAGTTCATGAGAGGTAGAGTTCAGTCATAAACTAGAATCCTTTAAAAATAAAAAAGGAAGACGAAACTATGGATGCTGGTAACAAACATGGCCAGGTCCATCACAGGCTCCGACCTCAAGAAGGCAGCCGACATCATAAAGGACCCCAACACCCTGGTCACAGTCTCTTCTCACTGCTACCTTCGGGCAGAAGGTACAGAAGCCTGAAGACCAGTAGCTCTAGGTTCAAGAACATTTTATTTCCAACAGCCATTAGGCTCTTGAACCTCAGCTTGCTACACTAATCATGGACTCCTCCCACACCACAAAAGGACTGATTGCTCTATTGCAGTCACCTTTTTTTGCACTAGAATAACTGTGAATATTTATTATCGATTTTTTTTGTATTTATTGTCTTTTTTAATTCAATTAAGTATACTATTACAGTAGTTTTTAGTTGTTTTTGCAGTTTAAAAAAAAAGTACCTGTTCAGAAGCAGCAAGTGAAGAATTTCAGTGCGTATGTACATTGTACAATGTATATGACAATCAACTTATTATCATTATATCTTTTTTCATGGTCTCTAAGTCTTCATTATTCATGTTGTCCACTTAAGTTCAATTCATCAAGAAGTTTGGACGTATCACTCACTTTTCATCTCGGCCATTGATATAAAATGTAAATGGGCTAATCCAATGGTTCACCTTCAGTAACACTCTGCCACTCTGAAAACCATCCTGACATCCGTCACTCACTGCTGCACTCTAAAACCCACATCTCAGGCTTACTGCTCTTCTTGCCAAGAGTATAAATTATTTTCGTCTTATATCATCCTGAACTTCCTTGGTTAGCCACAGCTGGATTGCCTTTCTTGTGGAAACCTTATTTTCCATTGGAATGTACATTTGTTAAGAATTATGAAATGATTGCTGTGGTTTATCTACTGATGAACCTTTAAATCTAATTTGTGAATCTATTTGGTTAGTAGACCCCTAAAATATTGGCTTTATTTTGCAGAGAACAGAAAGAGCAGTGTTTGAAGAGCTCAACCAGTCAAGCAGCATCAAAGGAGGGAGAATCCAGGCAACATTTCGGGTCCGGGAGTTGCTTGACTGAATTCTTCCAACCTAGTTCTTGTCACAAGATAATAATTTGTTTTATAATTTCTTTCATGATGAACTGTTGCAAAAAAGTCCATGTGGTGCCTTTTATTGGATCCCTTGTTCGGGCTTTGTACTAAGAATCAAGATACATTTGTTCAACAGATTCAAAGTTGCTCGATGCAATTCTTTGCATGTAGATTGGTGCAAGTATGTGTGTGTCTTGCTCTTGACTGGAACAAAGTTTACTTTTATCAATTTTCTGTGCTGCATACTGTATTATTTCCGATTTTGAGACCTTTCACATACATGCCTCTGTGATGTCTTCCTTTTCCTTAACCGTCTTCCCCTAGTCCCTAATTGACAAATCTCTCAATAGTGTCTTCTCTATTTTTCACATTCTATTCTCATCTGCTCCCTTCCCAGCCAGAACACCTCATCTTCCATACCACCACCATCCTCTATCAAGGGATCGTCCTCTTTCATACCTACTGCCTTCAATGGGATTCCACCATGCAACAGATCTTCGCCTCCTCACCCATTGAAGAATTATGAAGGGACTGCTCCCTTTCTAACTCCCTAATCTGCTGCTCCATTTGTTCAAGACAGCCCTCCTCTTAACCCATTTTGCAAGCAACTGCAGGAGATGAAACAACATCCCTTTGCACCTCCTCACTTCTCACTACCCAGGGATTCAAACAGTCCCTCCTGATGAAGCAGGAATTCACTGGCTTTTCTGCCAATTCAGTGTACAGGATATGATGTGGTATTTTTACATTAGAGAAACCAATGATCACTTTGCAGAACTTCTCTGTTCAATCTACAAGGGTGGTGCTGGGTTTACAGCCAGCCCTCACTTTAATTCTCCATCGCACTCCCAGTCGGATTTCTCCATCGTTAGCCTCCTGCGTCTATTAACATTTCCCAACGTAACCATGTCTGGGAAAGTTGTAGTCTTCAGATTCAATGTTGAACCCAGCAATTTCCAAAAATCACCCCCATTTGTTAGGACAGATTCTGATGGAATATCATGCAACATTAACTCAATTATCTCTCTCTCCACAGAACCTGCTGGCATTTTTCAGCTTTTCCTTTTGTTTCAGATTTCCAGCAGCCCCAACATGTTCTTTTGCTTCTCTAGCTGCAAGTACCTGTTACCCACATGTTGTGCTTCACCCTATCACAGATTTTCCTGATGTACTCTCCAACCCTCCCTTCATTACAACTTAAAGTGATGCTCTGATGAAGGGTTATTGACTTGAAATGTTGACTCTGTTTCTGCTCTCCATAGATACTGCCCAACCTGTTGAATATCCCCATTGGTTCTGCTTTCAATTGGTACTGGAACAGTTGCTGTAGAGAAATTGATCGGAGGTCAATCCACAGGACTATAAAAGTGGCAGAGAGGATCAATGTAGTCTCCCTCCCACCCATCTATGTGATCTACCGGGATTATTGTCGGAAGAGGGCACGCAAAACCATTGAGGACCCCTTCCACCCTGCACTCAGCATCTTTCAACTGCTCCCATCGAGGAAGAGATACAGGAGTATCAGAGCCAGCACCACCATGCTGAAGAACAACTTCTTCCCACAAGCAGTGAGACTGCTGAACGACCAAAGGAACTGCTCACACCATCTGAGACTCTCATATTTATGAAGCGATATTTACTTACTTATTTGTATATATGAATACTTGTCCTGCATATGCATTGTTTGTCTGTATGTATGTTATGTCTGGTTGTGTATCTGTGTGTTTTGCACCAAGGACCAGAGAACGCTGTTTCGTCGGGTTGGACTTGTACAATCGGATGACAATAAACTTGATAAGAGTCTCATTTGCCTGCATTTGACCCATATCCCTCCAAAACCTTTCTTATTCTTAAAACCTCTTAAATGGGTTGTAGCCCCCGGGGGGGGGGCAGTATTGAGAATGGCTGGTCTTCAGCATAAAAACAGGCCCTTGTGCCAACCACATGTGCATCAACCATCAAGCACCCATTGACACGAATCTCTGTTTCTTTATCATTTGGCCACCTTTCTCCCCAATTCTCCCACTATCTACTAAATGATGGGGAATTTACAGCAGCCAAGATACCTACAAATCAGACTTTGGGACGTGGGAGGAAACTGGAGCGCCCAAGGGAAACCCATGCAGTCATAGGGAGAATGTGCAAACCCTGCACAATCGACACTGCAGGTGAGCATCGAAGCTGCTCTCTCGAGCCGTGAGGCTGCAGCACCAAGGGTTGCTCCACTTTGTCATTGCTGTGGTTCCAAAGGACAAGGATCCGTGGTGCTCATGGAAGAAGGTTTTCTCCTGAAAATAATGTCATTAAATAAAAAGGCATCACAGCAAAATCCTTGGAGGAAATATTTTAATTTTATTTTTGAATTAAGAACAATGCAAAGATAAATATTTAAAACACCGAATCTAATGAGTCCACATGGTCTTTTCCATTGTCTGGAACATTTCATGACCTTGGCAATAAGTGCTGTTATATAGCTTGAGTAAGTGCAGGGAAGTCAAAGATTAGAAGGACGGTTATCTACTTCAGCAATCCAGTGACTGGGATTTCATGCACAATAACATATGGTTGAATTGACAGAAAATAGATTAAAATGGAATAACAGACCACTATGTATTCAGTGGCCTCAGAACTGAATGACGCAACCTCTATCTAATGCCCAAAAGTCATTAAAAATATTCATTTTTGATGCACCCAGTAGCCCAATGATTATGAAATATTACGACAGGACAGTGTTCAACAAATGTATAAAACTCGCTGTGGTAAAATAACAAAAAAAACAAGTAAAACACGAAAGTCTGCAGACACTGTGGTTGAAGTAAAAACACAATGCTGGAAAAAATCAGCAGGTCAAACAGTGTCCTTTATATAGTAAAGATAAAAATACATAACCGATGTTTCGGGCTTGAGCCCTTCTTGAAGCCCTTGATGAAGGCTCAAGCCCGAAACAAAAAAACAAAATTGCCAACAAAACTCAGGCACTATCTGTGGAAATGGAAACAGAATTACTGTCCCTCATCAGAATTTTGCCATGGGATGGATTTGCGGTGAATCCATTGCCGGTTTTATACCAAGTTCATCAGGGCATAAAGGGGGCAACTATTTTGGCAGGAGTAGCCTTAATGGGACTGAGAAAGGGACACCATTTCAACACCAGTATTCGGCACCTGCTAAAAAAAAGTGCAAATTGCACTTCAGTTACTCTTCCACAAGGTACAACAATTCCTTTTGCAAAAAAATACAAATGTAGATATCCCTCTTGATACAGGCAGCTTTATCGTCTCCTACATATTGATTTAAAAGCAGAGTTAGTGTGATAT
This sequence comes from Torpedo suessii, assembly GCA_032162045.1. NCBI lineage: Eukaryota > Metazoa > Chordata > Chondrichthyes > Torpediniformes > Torpedinidae > Torpedo > Torpedo suessii. The sequence goes on from JAVLUD010000245.1 coordinate 8,444, forward strand.
TTCATATAATTATTGGAATCTTATAACATAAATCAATTTTATAATTTGCAAAAATAAAACCTAGTAAACATTTTGCTTTTTCCAAAATGTTTCACTTGAAAACTATTAGTTTTTTACATCTGGGAATTATTTTTTTTTGTTACATGTGCATTTCCATCTCGATGTCATTGGTGTTTATTTCAACTGACAGATCTCCATTTCCAGACCCGCAGTCTTTGACCTGAATTTCTCCATCACATTTGGCTGCTCTGTGCTGGTTCCGGTCTTGATATTGTTTCTTCAGGAGCAGCACAACATGAAGAAACACAAGTATACCCAATCCACGCAAACCAGTCTGTAATCCCACAAAAATGTTCCTGCGTGGAATAAGAGAAGGGACAACGTCTTAAAACTTCCATTGTTTCCACCATTCAGAAGAACAGTTGACACACTATGAAAATAAGTTTGCTTCTTCCAAGCATGATCTGGCTTAAGGAAACTGTTTGTACCAGTGGTACAGCACAGAAACAGATGCTTCAGACCATCACTGACCAGCAACCACGCGTCTGACACTAATCTCACTTTTTATTTTCTCCATTGGCTCTCTCCAGATTCTACTACTCACCTCCAAACTTGAGTTAATTAACTGACCAACCCACACATCTTTGGGATGAGGGAGCAAACCAGAGCACCCAAGGTAAATTCATGCAGTCAGGTTCAAGCTTATTGTCACATGTACTGAGATACAGTGAGAAAGATCGTATCGCAAGCAGTCCAGCTCATCAACCAATACATAGTACGGGGTGCAGAGTTATAAAGAGGATCAATTAGGAAAGAGCAGAGGCAACATTATTTTGCTAGTGCGAGGTTCACTCAGGAGTCTGATAACAGGAGAATGTGTAAACGCCACACAGATGGCACGAGGCGGTCAGGATCAAACTCAGGTCTGGCGATGTGAGGCAGCAAGTAGCAAAATGTTAGTTTGATTTGTACATCATCTTTGGCACAGACGTGGGCTGAAGGGCTGTGCTGTGCTATTCTGTTCTATGGTCTAAGTTGCAGAGCTATAGGAAAGTAAGGAAGAGGAACTGGGCCTGATGGAGTTGTTCCGGGAGCTGGTGCAGCTCCAATGGGCCTCTTTCTGTTCTGAAGTAACCCACCTTCTTGAGTTCATTTCCCATGCCCTTATCTCCTTTATAAATGCCTATACCAACCCAGAGTTGACAATACCATTTTACCTGAAAGCATTAGAGTCATAAAACCTGCAGGCTCCTCGTCCCCCTCATCTCTTCGTCCCCCACTTCAGACACGTTTGGTCTATCAGAGCTCCAAAGTAAATCGAAGCAGGAATTCCGGCTGGAACAGGGTAAAACAGTCTCTAGTTGATAGTTATTCCTAACCCATCCTACAACCATTTACACAATTATGCTAAATTGCTTCAATTTCACAATCACAGATTGCCATTATCCCTGCATACATCTTGCTCCGGCAGCTTGATGTTATTTTCAGAAGTGCATTTAAATGTATTATTCACAAGGTGCCAGAGGCTCAAAATCATTTTTGCATGGCTTGTTTGTATTTACCTAATGGATTATCTTGTACTTAAACACAAATTGTCTCACGCATCATGGGAAATGGGAAAATTCAGCCATGTAAATTTTAGTCAGCGCCTATTTATCCTCCCACTCTGATGATCTTGTCAAGCACAGCCTCAGATTGAATCATTCCCATTACTGCTCACAGATTCCTTTGTTTAGAAATAATGTTTGTTCTGCTCCAGGGCTTCTGAGAGCCTAAATCGATATGTGGAGAAAGGACAGACACAAGCACATAGAGAGTCCATATTTCAGAAGACCTCTCCTGGAGCCAGCATATTGACACAACCATGAAGATTGCACACCAACGCCTTCAAAGGAGTCTAAGGAAATTTGGCATGTCATTGAATATTCTATCAAACTTTTGCAGGTGCATTGTGAGTTACGAACTAACAAACCCTGTTAGTACTAGCAAAGGAACAGCAATGGAAGATGCACCAGACAATGGTAAATTCAAAAGAATAGTTTTATTTAAACTATTAATAACAT
>JAVLUD010000246.1:0-10500 GCA_032162045.1 Torpedo suessii
GGTACCCTGGAGAAACCTAGGCTGAACAGGAAGGACACGTAAACTCCACACAGCCAACACCTGAGGATAGAACCTCAGTCTCTGCACCTGTGATTCCAATGGATGGCCAGACCATAATGATTGTTCACCGGGTGGGGAGGGAGGGGGTGGATAGGATATACTGCTAACCAGGTTGGAAGCCCACTTTATCCCACCATGTTTACTTATATGTTCACATGTATCACCTTTTCTCAACTCTACCATCAGGGAGAGAGAACATTTGGGCAGCACGGTTAGCGTAGCAGTTAGCACACTATCTCAGCGCCAGCGACCCAGGTTCAAATCTTGCACTGTCTTTTAGGAGTTTGTCCCTTTTCCTCATTACCTGCGTGGATTTTCCCCAGGTGCTCCGGTTTCCTCCCACCCTCCAAAATGCAGGTTCATTGGGTGTATTTGGGCGGCATGCATTTCAATGGCTGGACTCGGCTTCTACCGAATTGTAAATAAAATTTTAAAATTCATAAATAGGAATTTGTCATGATTTGATTGCACTGTTTAAACTGGATGACAAAAGAGCATCTGGAAGCGATTGGATATATATACTTAAAACAGAGTGATGTCACAGGGAAAGGAGGGGGAACCAGGGTTATGATTATTCTATTGAGTGGGTGCCTAAACTGAGGGTCCGATTGTCTCCTCCTTTGCTGTGTGAATCTGTACACCGTGTAAGCACAGTGAGCAAGGAAAAATGGTGTCATGGTGTTGGCAAGCCCGTGTGATTGTCCGGTGAGGTGGGTGCCGAGTGCAAGTTCTGCAGCGTGAAATACCCTGACGGGGTGAAGGATTGGATTGGGGTGTTCTGAAGCTGGCCCTCAGACCTGCGAAATCAGTAAGAGATTGGTCAAAAGAGGTCACGGGTTAAGGGGAAGTGTCCGATTGGCTGGTCTGGGTATCTTCCGACACCATGCCAGTGTTGTAGCTCTCACTGGTACAGTAACACCGTCAGCCAGTGGTGCCACCCAGAACCATTAGCTACTGACCAGCACTTTCCTTGTGTATAACTTTTTAACACTATTATATTTGAAAACAGCTTTCCAACTATTCTTTGAGAGATAATTTGTCAGATATCTCTTGCTACTCAGCTGTTCCTACAAGATGACCTGAATGAGATGCACATTCGTTTCGTGCCTGCCCCACACATGTATCTTGTTCCATTGGCAGCATGATATACCTCATTTTGATAGCAGATCTATGAATAGGAAACACCTTCTGACCAAAGCTTGCTGACTTCAGGTTACTGTGGAGCAGACTTGTCAGAATCGTGGTGACAGGTGTCCGTCAGAGAGTTTCCTGCCGATTGTGGAATGATGAAGTTTTTTTAACATGTCTTTGTCTTGTACTAATCCTGGTTCCCCTGTCTCTGGCTTGTACTAGTACTCCCATTTTCAACACTTGCATGACTGATCGCATGGCTGATGTCACCCCCTCCCCCACCTTCTCGAACCCTGACTCTGACATCACTGAGCTCGCAGACGAGCAACATGATGGGGAGGAGGAGGAGGAGGAGGAGGAGCTGGACGATGAAACCTTTCTGGATGATCCCTTTTCTGACTTGGGGGGAGACGAAGGGTACCAGTTCCACCATGATGGCCAGGACCCGTTTTACGACCGCTCACCCTGGTTCAGTTTAGTGGGAAGGTTGGTGAGGTCTCTAGAGCATGAAGGGAAGGGACTAGCTCTTTCACACTGAGATTAATAACCTGAGTGACAAATAATTGCAAAAGATCTTAATACTGGAAACCCCGGAATTTTCCTCCACCATTGCTGGTTCACACTGACGCAGATTTGATATGAGATGTAGACTGTAATATTCTGCAACAATTGTGGAATAATCATCTGGAAGAACAAAAATGGGCAACTAAATAACATTGGCATAAATATTGTCAGTACCAAAGCAAAATTCAAGTTTGCGTGGTCAGATAGAGTGGAATCCTGCTGTATGCAACAAAGTGTTAAAAGTCATGCCATCATTAATCATAGGTTACCTGGGAATGCTGAAGGTTAAATATTACTGTTAATCCATTGATCCTCTACTGTTGGGGTGATAAGTTTCCTGCAAGTGAGACTGAGCAGAGATTCCTGCAAATGATTTCCTCAACCCATTGAAAGTGAGTGCATCATTGGCCCTTGGTTTACTGCTGTGCCAGCTGAAAGGGTACATGATGCCCAATGGACTCTCCAGTGTTTGGGAATTTACTGACAGAGCAACAGCTTTCACTTTCTGCTCATTAACCTGCATGTTCCTTGTCCGAAACCCATTCTTTCTACTTGTCAATAAAATGCTTCAGTTGGATTTTGGATAGAGGGATCAAGGCAATTAGATTTGGACATATAAATCTAATGAGTGGAAATCCAAAATCAATGCAGATAAACTGGTTAAATCTGGATGCCATTGTTTATCCCACAGTTGTAGACATATGGATTCCATTGTATCTCTGAAAGGAAGGCTGCTTTCTCAGTGGCTTCCTACTTGGCTGACAAAAGGGCACTGCAGTGAGACTTGTATTAATGCACAATTTACTACATTTTGTTAACTTTATTTGGAAAGGATTGTGCGCTGTTTTTGTTTGGAAACACTTGACATACACTTGATAGAACTAGAACTTTCAGGGAAAGCAGCAGGAATCAGCTCCTTCAGCATAGATGCCCACTGGTTACGTTTAATCTCAGAACTTTGTAACAATAAGCAACAATTTGCATGTACCTCTTACCTGCTGACTTAATAGTGTTCCAGTGAGGAATGAGCAAACTCTGAATTAGGAAAGAGAGCATGGCTTCTGATTTGGCGAGAAGAGTGTTAACTAAAAGTACAAGTGAATGACCAGTTCAGTGGGATGAAAAGCAGTGAAGAAGGACAATTCAGGGACAGAGGAAATGGATGATATGGATGATGTTTCTTGAGCTGGTAGAGTGGGTTGGAGGGAAGCATAGAACGAGAAAAAATTACAAAGGGAGCCAGACAAGACCACTGGGAGTATTGCAAATAAGGTAAATATTTTGAATTCAGTGAATTAGAGGAATGAGAGATGGGCAAGGACAAGAGTAATATGTGAGTGCACTTTAATGCTGGTTAAAATGTAAAGAGTACAATTTCAATAAAGTTCAAGTTTATTGGAGAGGTCAATGGTAAAAGTTTTAGTGAAATAGGTTTTAGTAGCAGTACACATGAGATGAATTGGTGCAGAGATAGTTTAAAAATGATCCTGCAGATGGATTAGAAACACAAGGGTCACTCTGCCAACTCTTCCCAGTTCCAGATGTGTAAGTTAGTCTTAGCCCATACCTCAGTTTCCTCGGGAAAGGTTCATTTTGAGTGCCAACGGAACAGCTTCCTAAGATTAACTTACACACCTGAAACTGTAATGGTAACAAAATCTCCAGACCAACATCATTATTGGGAGCATAAAAAATAATAATTCATTTTTTGTTGCAATTAATTGTGTTGCTTCAGGTTTGGAAACATGTGTTTGATATCCTGAATGTAAACCTCTAGAATAATTTGATGGATTAGTGCAGGTGTCAATGCAGTTGCCTTGTCAATTTTACATTTTACATTTTATAGACCACGACATTTATAGTTTCATCTGAGATCTATTTTCACAGCTTTGGATCCTACTGTTCTCCCGATGAAAGAGCTTGTCCTTTTACCAGCTCATCTCAATAGGGCATGCCAGACTTTCTGAGTAGGTCATGCCAAGGCATTGCAACAAGGCATGCCTAGGTATTCAATATCCAAACATGTTATAGTTTTATCTCAATTGGCTATCCCAGCACAGCAGCTTTGGAAAAATAATAAAATAATTTTCTCAGACTGTGCACGCACGATGGCACTGCTGTTTTGCAACCTGCTGTGCTGCCATTTTGAAAACCGTTGCGCCAGATGCTGGGTATCTTCTGTTAATTTTACAGGTGCTACAGTAGAAGCTGGCTCTACCAATGTTTAGCCAATATTTCCTTTCAACTGACGTTCTTCATTTCTTTTATTCTTGTGTTGAAAGCTTTATGTTCTGAGCATGCCACCTTTGCACCTCACCAATCTTGTTCCCAGCTCCGTTACATTTGGCACCGTATATTCAGTCTGCTTCAAGTGTCTTGCCATGTCCAGGGTATCTCTTTGTTATTGTCACATGAGTCACACAGATAGTTTTATTCCTGTTTATCCAGTTTTAGATTAAACCTGTGCTGAACTGAATCATTACCACAATGTCACTTGTCCCTGCAGCTAGTTGGACAAAGAAGGAGATGAACTGTGGAAAGAACCGTGTTATTTTTCTTCAGTAAAAATGCATTTAATGAAACATTTCCTTGATGATTTCTGTGGAAGCAGAATCGAGCAGAATCTCGAGCTGAAACTTCAACAGCCCACTTCTCTTCACAGATGCTGCTGATCTGCTGAGTTCCTCCAGCAGTTTGTTTTTTTTTGCTCCAGGTTCCAGCATTCTGCAGTCTCTTGCGTCTCCATTTATTTTCGTTTGACGTTTCCAGTATGTCTACTTCTGAAACTCACCTGGCCAGAATTGGGAAAAAGTAATTAAAATTGGCAAGTCGAAACATCTTGGAATATTATGACATTTATAAAATTTTTCCTCTCATTCCCCACTCCCTCGTCCAACCTTTTCTCACACAATTACCACTGTATCCTCAGCTTGAGTGTTGACTAGAAATCAGGCACATCCTCTGGGGAAACCAAGACCATCTGCCTCTCTTGCAATTCTTCCCAGTTGGCTGGGTGGTAGTAATCTGGTCAGAGGTGCAGGCAAGGTTTGCATTCACCCCTTTGGCCACATATGAGTGATGTGAAATGAGTGGAGTTGCAAAAGTGAATGGAAGAAATAACCGAACAACATCAGCCACTGAAAGTAAGCTTTCAGGAAACTCAATGTACCACTCATTTTAATCAAACAAGACTGCTGGCCATGAGTGTTGGGAATCAGATTAGTCATTGAGCCAACTGATACCAAGCAAATGGAATTCTCACCTTTGATCTCCATAAAATTCCCCATTAATCTGCCTTCACCATTGTGGAACATATTCAAATATTGTAATGGAGTCTCACAGTAGATATGTTGCAAACCATCTGGTGCTAACTCTTGGCAGCAGAAGGTTCCTGACCACTTCACAGGAGCATGAAGAACATAGTATTGATTACACTGGGAGCCTGTTTTCCAAAGATGAGGAGAATGTCAACCTCGTGGCATTTACAGTGGTACATGGCAGTGTAATGCCCTGAGCCAACGCAACTTCAGGATTGTAGCTTGTTCTACATTCTGTGGCAGAAAGCTTCAACGATGGATGACGTCTTTGCTCTTCACCGTTCTCCACATGACAGAGTGTCAGCTTCTAACCAGTGGCTCTCACACAAGTGATAGATGGAAGCAGCCAATGAAAAAACAATTTCTATTTGAAATGTGACATCCTCTCAGGTTATATCCACAAACTACTTTGGAGAGGAGAAATGCAGTAAAGGTTTGGATCTGATTGCTCCTCTATATAACTGGATAGCTTAGGATTTTTAATGAACTTCCTGCTTCCTGGGAAGTTGCGTTGTTTTAAATAACCTGGAAAAGAATAATCTGTGGATACCCTCGGAAGCTGTTGGGTGTTTAAGCTTCAACCTTTGCTGAAGGTTACGTTTTGAACACTTGATAATATACTACCACATTTAGAAATCCTTAAATCTTTAGAATTCAGGTTATTTTTTTTAGACATACAGCCCTTTCAGCCCACGAGCCCGTGCCACCAATTTACACCCAATTAACCTACAACCCCAGTATGTTTCGAACAGTGGGAGGAAACCGTAGCCCCCGGGGAAAACCCACGCAGACAAGGGGAGAATGTACAAACTCCTTACAAACAGTGCCAGATTCGAACCCCAATTGCTGGCGCTGAAACAGCGTTACGCTAACCGCTATGCTAACCATACCGCCCTTAAGGTAGCAAATAATTAAGAAAGGGAAGCATGACCTAATTTTTAATAATAAATACCAAATTTTAAATGCTGCCAATGAATTTGGGCCATGATGTAATGTTCCGTGAGAACTGCAGGCAGTTCCTTTGCATAGCGCCAGTATAATATTGAAGAACAATAAGAACATAAGGGCAAGAAGGGCTCCTGAAGGCCTCGGCCGCTGAAGCTTTCCTGATCGTGTTAGAGGTTTGGATCTGGAGCTCGGGTTGCCGATGGATCGAACAGGAGTCCGTGCGGCTGCAGAGGCTGCGGGAGTGATGGAGATGAATCCACGGACACTCTGTGACTCTGAAGGGACTCTCTTTAGCTTCTGTTTCTCCCTTATTGTAAGGGGCGCCGGGCGACACTAATGGCAACTCTTTCTCTGCTTACAGCAGGCAGAAGGCAATTTCATGTAATATTACATGTTCTGTACTATTACGTGACAATAATGGAATTTTGAAGCTTTAAGTATTGCCAGAGACTTTCTAGCTCCTACAAAAGAATGCCCTTGAAATGTAATGTCATGTCTGCACCCAGCAACTTGGCCCTTTATGCCTCCCTTTATATCGGGGCAGTGTCTCCTCAACCTTCACCGTTTCTCCATTTCCCACTGGGATTGTGAAGATTTCATGTGAGAGGAAAGGTCAAAATTGCCTGGTAAAATTGTAGTATTTATCTGGTTAAGTTTTGATCTTCTGAGTACTATTTTCCATTCAGTTTTTTGTGGAAAAATGTATAGATGAGGCAATGTGTTAGTCCCGTTCAGATTTTGTTTCCTCTTGAAGCAGACTGAATCCACTGGGATCCAGTATGGGTGCTCATACTTAATGCTACTGAATATCTTTTATATTTATGTTCTTTTTATTACAGATGTTTTTATGTCCACAAAATTTGCTTGATTGCAAGGCAGCAGTGACTCCCTCCCCCCCTCATGCTGATGTGACTTGTTGCTAACTATTTTGGTAGTACATGTGTGGTTGTCTCCAGTTTCTCTCACCAGGCTGGCTGTGGCTGGCTTTTGATGCTGCTTTGTTTTGCTGCTTTGCTTCCTGGCACAGTGGCGTGCTGTATATGTTGGATGCACATTGCAGGTGGTTCTACTTTCATCACTCAGGGACTTTACTCCTTATTCCCTTCCCCATACTTGAAAACAACCTCTTCAATGGAATCTTTTTTGATAATGGCCAATCAAGGGGCTTTCTTACAAATTCACTAGCCTTTGCCTGAATGAAAAAATGTAATTCACTATTCCTTTCACTCTAAGTACCCATTGACTGGGTTGCTTTGTCAGTTCCCTATTCATGTTTATGGCCGTGGAAAATGTTCTCTGCTATTGCAAGTTGACCACTGATCATCCCTCCAAGAACTAATCAGTGGTGAAATGATTTGAGAATCACCAATGGTTTGTGATGCCTGTCTATTTAAATTTATTGAGGCTGCTGTAGATGATAATGGGATAATTGTGAGGCCTGAACATGCCTCAGCCAAAGAATATGGACAACTCTGCACATCACCTGAATCTTGTTTCATGAGCACATTGCTGTTGAAGTTTGCTTCAGCTCCGGATGCAAAACTTCCAGAAGTCTTACAGATCAAGTTCTGACAATCGAGAGAAATGAAGCATGAGTCAATAGTTAACATCAAAACAATGTCATCTTGAGAAAGCACATCTGAGAAAAGCAATCCAGTTCACAGTTGGTGTTGGTTAAAGGAAATTGAGATGGTTATTTCAGACATGAAGAGGCTAGCAGGCAGAGATTGGCAGATTACAGATCCACAGAGAGAGACATGTTCTGTTTCCTGCTTTGTGTTATCAAAGAGGAGTGCAGTTCTCATGGAGAGAGGTTGCTTGGTCCATCAATGGATGATACAGTGGAAATAATTCTACGTTTGTTCATCACCCGTTACCCGTTGGCCCATTTACAGCCGTGCCCCTCGGTTTGTTTATCAGTTCATGGGAATTCTGGAGAGCCACCAACTTTAGGGATGCTGGCAAACCAGCGCAAAGTGTTTTTGTTTCTCAGGGCTGAGATTTTCTTTGTAGCGAACACTGGATTCACTGTCATCTGCTCTAGAATTAGGCTGGGCAGCAGAGGGCTCTTGTCAGTGAGCATGTCTAGTCCACTCTTCCTGTCACTCCCACTGTTGTTCTGTCAGTTGCTTGTCATATTTATGTCTGGTGGGAAGGTTCTCTGCCTAACCCACAGAACAAGCACATTCTTGGCAGGTTTGCCCGATTTCTGGTTATCACAAGGAGTCTGAGCACCAACATAAGACTGTCTCCCCTACCTCTCCTTGTCCACTCCATGCAAAACCCATCAGATATGTGGGCTCCTGCTCAATGGCAGAACCTGTTACTGCTCCCCTTCCTGGTTTCAGCAGAGGCCTGATATCTTATCTCTTTCTTCTTTTCTGTGCACTTAGTCTTGAATTCTCCATCATTCTGACTCATTTTTCTGGGTCAGGGCTCTTTATTGATTGGTGGGACATTGCTTTTGGCAGTGCAATTCCACCACACGTCAGTGTTGGCCACTGAAGCAGGGGTTTGAGCTGTGCTTGGCTGGCTTTCAGGACTTGGTGGGAAACTCACCCCACTAGAGCTCTCGAGTCACACAGCAGGGAACCAGCCCTTCTTGTCCATGCTGTCCAAGTCAGCATTCTGGGCTGGTCACATTTGCCTGGATACTGTTAATATCTTTCTGAACCCTCCTATCCATAATTCTCTCCAGATGTCTTTTAAACATCAAAATCATAACTGCTTCTACAACGCCTTTTGACAGCTTGATCCAGATACAGACCAGCCTCTGTGTAAACAGTTCACCCTCAGATCCTCCTTCAATCTCTCCCCTTTCACTTTAAACCTATGTCCTCTAATGTAAGAACCATCTAATCTTGGAAAATGAGTGAGCATTCACTGCAGGGAATAAAGATCCAGTCTATCCAACCTCTCCCTGTAACTCAAGCACCCCAACCCTGTCCCGGCAACATCCTGATGAATCTTCTCTGTACTCCTTCCTAGATTGATATTGACTGATTCTTCCTACCCCAGGAAGAAAATGTATGGACTGATCGATGCGATATGATCATGTTTACCTCCTTGTTGAGAAGGAATGCACAATGGGAGCAACAATTAAATGAGTTCATTCACTGACTTACATTCATTCCTTTCGAGAGGATCTGAAGAACTTGTTCACCCTGGGAGTGGTTGGAATCTGACAGTGACAGTGGATTTTGAATGAGGGTACTTTTAGAACATTTATCTACACAAGTACTTGAATCGCCAAGGCACAGCAGGCTGCAGACCATGCTGCTAACTAGGATAGGTACCTGAGGGTCAGCATGAAAATGTTGGGCTGAAGGGGCTATCTCCCTGCTATATGGTTAGGGATTAAGCTCTCTGAATTAAATATCATTGTGGCTCTGCGAATGCTACTTTTGCCTTTGAGTCAGACATTTGTATGTTGATGGCTGCTTCTGAAAGTCCAGTGATGTGACAGCACTAAGGTCCTCTGTGATGAGCCAAAAAAATAATCCATAATGAAGTTGGATGATGTTCCTTCAGTTCAAAGCCATGGACTTTTCAGGCACTCTCTTGGCTTGGAAGATGTGACTCATTTTAATTGGAGTTAGATAGTTGCAAAATAATCATTTGGCTGGCCAGGTGTGAGGCACCCTGCTCAGAGATTACATCTCATGGCAGTTTGTCCAATCTGAAACATGTCACACTCTTTACTGTCTTTGAGTATCCAGAAGGAAGCGTCATATTTACATGAACTTTCCACGGACGAAGCAGGTGGACAGCACTAGTTACAGGACAGAGGTGGTGTTGGATGGAGAACATAATGCTTTTGATCTTGACCAGAACCAATCGCAAAGGGAGCCAGCTGATTGCAGATGACCACTACATTCTGCCCTGTGGGATCTGAATTCAAGAGTCAGTTCCCATTAGTGCCAGCAAGGTTCAATCTTTTCCAATTCCGCTAACCAGGGCCACACTGTGAATTAGCTGAATTCTCAATCCGACCTCTCCCAAACCACACACAATATCCTGAAAATCTGTCAGGAGGTAACCTTCTCCAGTGGCAAGCAGAATAGATATTGCCATGACCGCTTCTGAGCTCGCATCTTTCCAGCACCCATTGGGTTAGTACAAGGCATGAGTTGAATGGTGGTGGCAAAGGCAGCAGCAGTCTATTCCTCCACCCTGAACACTGGGACAATCTGACTGGACTCAATCTTCAATTGAACAGGCCAACCATAAACTCTGACATGTGGACACAAACAGCCAGGGAGACTTGCTACCAAATCCTGGCACTGCCACCAGCCGACTGGGGTGACATGTGACAACCAGAGAAAAGATCATTCAGGCCCATCAAATTAGTGCCTCTGTGCACCATGTGCTCACCATTTAGGAAGAGAGAAAAATACGAAATACCAGCAAAGTGGTGTCTTAATTACCTCTTTTACACAACAGAGAAGTTGACACTGGATGTGAAGTCATGGTCATCTGT
>JAVLUD010000247.1:0-10491 GCA_032162045.1 Torpedo suessii
CACCGTCCTGTGGATTGTATCCACTGCTTCTCCTTCTCAAACGGGGTTGGTCTCCCTGTTTTCTGGTGCCCTGTGCCAGTCTTCTACTTCCTGAGAGCCTGCAACCCCTCGTGGCCACTGACCTACATAGGCACTGCCATCTTGGGCCTAGACCCCGCAGCCGTAGGATTTTAAAATAAACCATCGTCCCTCCTTTAACGGACCGTTTAAAGCCTGTATGCAGCCGACAGCAGTCAGACTGGGCAGTTGGACCCTGCAGGGGAGCACAGTCTCCACCCTCCGCGCTCCATGGGTCTGCATAGCGGCAGCGTTGCCGTTACAGGACCTGTAGCAGCGACGCCATTAACCTCCCCTACCCTGGGAGAAAGACTGTGATTGCTTACCTTTTCCATGCCCCTCCTGATTTTTTATATCCATATAAGGTCCCCTCTTAGTCTCCTACACTCTGGAGAGAAAAATGTTTTTGAAGTGCTGAGATGCAGTGGATTAATAATTTGAGATAGAGCATGTGATGGGCATGGCAGGCTTGAAAGCCAACAGTTGTCAACGTTTTTCAATTCTGGGAGTTGACAATGTCTCATGTTTAGGACAATTGTTGACATACAGACAAGAGACTGATTATGATAATTAGTCAACTCATCCATGACTAATATTGTATCACATATCATGTAGCCATCAGAACTGTAAAAATAGCAAATATTGAATTGGATGGACTTTAGGGTATGTTCTTTACCACTCCCACAATACTCAAGGAAGGCAATTTTTTCCAGAACACATGAAAGCTGAGTATGGAGCAAATGTTGTTTTAAATGCTTTTATTGCATTGTTCATTTCTTTTTATATTTCCACAACATTTTGCACACCACTCAGTTCCAATTGGACAGTCTCTGTTCCATACTTAATGCAGTAAATCAGACCCTGCACTGATGTAAATTTAGAGCTCGGAGCAGCTCCACACCAAGTGGAATAGGTGAAAGTAACAAATGTAGCTGGAGAGAGGGAGACACAACACCCAAATAACATGAATGAGATTAGATGTTAGAACTAGGTATTTTTGCTCTCCACCAATGTTTTTGACTTGCTTTAAGTTAAATGCAGATACAATTGAACTGAAGTTAACAAGATGTTGGAGAATTAGAAAAATACACAAAAGTGCTGGAGGAACTCAGCAGGACACACAGCATCCACAGAAAGCAATAGGCAGTCAATGTCTTGGGCTTGGCCCCTTCATCAGGGATGCCATCAAAGGGTTCTTAGTGACAAGTGATTTAAAAACCATGATATGAATATTTCTCTTCAGTGCATGTTACTTGGTCTTGAGTGGTGTTGTGAACCCAATCCGTCAAGGTCATGAGGTACCTCCAACCTTTGCAAGTTTGCCTTGTGCATTTCTGACCAGATAAAGTAGCCTTGTGAATGCAGGATGACTTTTTTCCCTTTTTCTCTCAGGCAGAAGAAAGACATGGGAGCATAGAAGAACGTTTAAGACAACTGGAGAGCCAACTGGAAGAAAAAAATCAAGAACTTGGACGTGTAGGTTGTATATTGTTGCTGAATGAAAATCGGGCCATTGTTAACTGAAAATGCCTTGCAGGAATTTGTGTTTAAATTAAGATGCTTTCTTACATAGTAATCACTTGGCCACCTGCTTACGTCAGTTTTTTATTATTCAATTCATTTAGTTGATTATGAAAAATTCTGAAATAAATGAACTAACGCATTAAATATAAAACATGCTTTCGCTCAAAAGTGCTTCATGTTAAATATAAAGAAACATCAGCGAGCTTCATAAAACAGCTTGTTAGCACAGGAGAATACAATGGGCACAAGGTTGTCACAAGTAGACCTATGTGTTTTACTTTTATTGAACCTAGATCTTGAGGAAATGGCGATAAATATGTAGGTTTGCAAAGGACAGACAGCACAAGGAGTTGTAAATCCTATTCTCTTGAAAAATCATGTTGATGATTGCTTACAAAAAATTAGCAGCAAAATAGGTAACATGAACAAGAATGTCACTGTCTCATAAACTGGAATCCTGTGTAGTTTTCATATAAAATCAATTATGCTCTTATTCCCTTAGGTGAGAACCATTTTGCAAGTCCATGTCAATTTATAATTTATGTCGTTCAAAATTCCCTTTATCTCAAAACCTATTGGGAGGAGACAAGGGAGTGAAAGCTAAAAAGTAAATGAAGGAATTTCTGAGGACACCAAACATAAATAATGTCCTCAGTTGTATACACTAAAAGCTTAATATAGTGACTGCTGAAGAACCAAATTTCAGAAGTAGTTTCAACTCTCGTGTTATTACATGTTCAGCCCCTGCAGAGGATGGATTTACATTTCATATTCTCTTTGAAGTCTTTTGAGACAGATAAATGTAATCCAAAGACATAATTTGAAATAACTGTCATGCAGAACAAAGATTGGATGACAGGTTTTCATTGATTTAGTACAAAGTGCTAAAGCAGAGGATGGGTATTATTGGGAGTTGCTTGAATAGAAACTAATTTAGTGGTGAAGATTCCAATATGTGGGTATGTGATGGAGTTCAGGGACTGGATGCAAAGTGCATCTGTTCCCTTTCTTCAGCACTTCCATGTTCTACTGAAATTAGTGATGAATCCAATGACCTAATCATCCCTCTAGTTTTCCTCAGACTTTGACATGTGACCAAGCATGCAAAGTACAAAAAAGTCAGCTCACAGCTGTTGTGATTTAGCCCAATGTATCTCAATAACAGTGTGCAAACACATAGAATCATGGAACACTACAGCACAAAAACAGGCCCCCCTGCCCATCCAGTCCATGCTGAACTATTATTCTGCCTAGTCCCATTGATCTGCATCTGGACCACCACTCTCCAGACCACTCCCATCCATGCACCTATTCAATATTTTCTTACACTCTTGTGGTCTTAGTGATATCTTTCCTGTAGTTCAGTGACCAAAACTGCAAACAATACCCCAAATCTGGCCTTAACAATGTCTTTTACAACTTCACCATAACATTGCAACTCCTAAACTCAATACTTTGATTTAAGAAGTTCAATGTGTCAAAAGCTCTCTTTATGACCTGTAACGCCACTTTCAGGGAATTGTGTATCTGTGCTTCCAGATCTCTCTGTTCTACTGCACTCCTCAGTGCCCTACCATTTACCATTTATGTTCTACCTTGGCTAGTCCTCCTAAAGTGCAGTACCTCACACTCATCCACATTAAAGTCCATCTGCCATTTTCAGCCTATTTTCCCACTGGTCCAGATCCTGCCGCAAATTTGGGGAGGCATGTGAAAACAGAATGGTCAGGACCTGTGCCCACTTCACACTCTGGTTTCTTATTCTTTCATTCATTTCAAAAATTGATTTGAATAACTATAAGTGTAAGCATTTTCAACTTGGAGGAAAAAATTGTAAAAATTCCACAGCCAGACTGGTTTCCTCATCTGAGACATGAATGTTATTGGCTAATGTGTTTATCTTCATTCATGTTAATGCGTTATAATGACATTAACCTGCCATACCATAAATAAAATTAAATTATTTTGGGATTAGTAACATCTGTTGAGGCATGTTAATTGTTGGATATACAGTAGTTATCTACAAAAATAAGCCAAGTTGGGATACAAATGAAAACCTCTTGTTGAAAATAGTGTTTACATTATTTTATAAGTATTTGCTTCATGTGGCATTTTTTATTGCTAATATTATGTTGCATCATTTATTCGCTGCATTTGGCATAAAGGTCCCAACCGGTCACTATCAAACACTGGATTTCGTAAGCACTCAGATTTAGGGATTTATTCTACTTTAGGTAGTTGCTACCTGAGAACTTTTCTGCCTTAGATTTTGTTTCAAAATTTCAGTATCTAAGGTTTTTTTTCTTTTTTAATTCCTGTTGTTTACAACCCAGTTGCTTGTCACAGGGAAGCAATGGGCCATTTTCAATGAACTTCAAAAATAGACCAAAAAAGTTCAGTTTGTGAGAACACAGTGATTTAATTAAATTTAAAAAATTTGAATAATTATAAGCACTTCCCAATTCAAAATAAGAATTAGTTTTGGAGTAACTCAGACTTCTTTATTTACTTGGTAGTTGTTTAGCATTTCCCAGGCTCTTAAACATTTGGATACCACAATCTTGATGTAGTTCCATCAACCTGTAATATCTGGATTTTAGAGATATTCAAAATAATTTTATTGCTGTACAACTTCAGTGACAGCCATTGAAAGGACCAAGAGCAGAAAGTTTTAGAACAAGTTCAGCTTCCTCAGGAGTTTGCAGAGGTTTGGTATGACATCACAAACCTTGGCAAAAAACCTCTACAGATGTGTAGTGGATAGTGTGTTGAACGGCTGCGTCATCAATCCTCTGAGCAGAAAAGCCTGCAAAATGTAGTGGAAACAGCCCAGTACATCACAGGCAAAACTCTCCCCACCATGGAGAAAATTTACTATATATGGAACGCTGCCGTTGGAGAGCAGCAGCAATGATCAAGGATCCACACCAACCAGGGCATGCTCTGTTCTCGCTGCTGCCATCAGGAAAGAGGTATAGATGCCACAAGACTCATGCCACCAGGTTCAGTAACAGTTGCTACCCCTCCACATCAGACTCCTCAACAATAAACTCAATCAGAGACTTATTTAAGTACCGTACTCTTACTTTGCACATTATTTATTATGATATTTATTTTGTCAGTATTTGCACAGTCAGTTTGTTTACATTTCTTCCTTTGTTTACATTTCTCTCTTTTATATACATATATTTTTCTTGAGTACAGTTTGAACTACCAATAAGTAGAATTTCTGCCTGCCCCACAGGAAAAGGAATCTCAGAGTTGTATGTGATGTCATGTAGGTACCCTGGCAATAAATTTGAACTTTGACTTTTTGATTTTGACTTTGCAATCCATAATATGGAAGAGATATTTGCTCTGCTCTTACAGTTCAATCCTACAAAAAATGTAGGATAAAAATGTAAAAAAACAGCAAAGAGAATAAACATGAATGAATTTTTATTCTTTAAAGTAGTAATTATCTGGAGTTAAAACAACAGGTAAATTGATAACTTTATTAGAACAATAGTATTTATTGTGAGTCTGCAGTATGATGGTTGTCATTGGACCAACAGCCCAAAGATAGCGTTTGGATCCATGCATGATAGATTGTGAAATTGATTCTCACAAATCAGATTATTTGTGGTCTTCTCAGAGGAAATAGCTAAGACCATTTTGAGGCAAGACCTGTCCAGTTTGTTGAAAGCAAAGTAGGTATGTATCCAATGGAATTTAATTAACAACAGTCCCTTGGTCGATTGCAGGCTCGGCAACGAGAAAAGATGAACGAAGAACATAACAAGCGTTTATCGGACACTGTGGATCGACTGCTGTCAGAATCAAATGAACGACTTCAGCTTCACCTAAAGGAACGAATGGCTGCTCTTGAAGAAAAAGTACGTGGAGGAAAACTCTGACACTGTTATGTGTTTGGTGAACACGACATTGTTCTGAAATGAATATGTCAGTAGTAGGGAAACTATTTGCAACAAAAATTATACGGATAAGATTTATGATGACTTGGAACGGCAGGAACTGAGGTGCTGCCTTACAAATTGGATTGAGGTTTTGAGGACATTACTAGGAAAATTGATTAAGGCAAGGTTGTAGATGTGGTATACAACCTTGCCTGAAGGTAAGGACTTTAGAAAGGTTTTTGACAAGGTTCTGCATGGTTAGAAAGTTAGGGCACACGGGGTCCACGATGTTTTTGCAAACTGGATCCAAAATTGACCTGATGAGCCGAGAGACTGGGAGTCTGTGACCAGTGATGAAACACATGGGGTGATGCAGGGATCTTTGTGTAAATAACTTAGATAACAGTATCTTTGGTCTGATAAGTAACTTTGTTGATGACACAAAAACTGCTAGACTCGAGTTGCGAAGATGGTTGCCTGAGGGTGCTGAGGGACATAGATCAGCTGGAAAATTGATTGGAGTGGTAACAGATGGCAATCCAGGCAAGTATGAGCTAAAGCATTTTGGGTCATGTAATAGTGGCTGCACATATGGCAAGGACTTTAGAAGGTTGATGCACAGAGGGGAATTGGGGTGCATGTTCATAGCTTCCTGAAAAGGGTGACACAGGTGAATCAGGTATGAATAAAGCATTTAGTTTGCTTGCCTTGAGAAGCAGGAGCATTGAGAATAAAAAAACACAAGAGTGCTGGAGGAACTCAGCAGCCCATGCAGCATCAATAGGAGGCAAAGATATATAACCGACTAAGGCCCGAAATGTCAGTTATATATCTTTGCCTCCTATGGACACTGCGGGACCTGCTGAGTTCCTCCAGCATTTTTGTGTTTTTGCTACAATCACAGCATCTGTGGACTTGCGTGTTTCACTCCATTGAGTATAAGAGTTGGGACATCATGTTAAAATGTACAAAACATTGGTTAAAGCCACACTTGAGATATTCTGTGCAGCTCTGGTAAGGGTGTGGTAACACGGAACAGAGTGCAGATGTGATTCACAAAGCTGATTCCTGGCGTGATGGTCTTTCAATGCAAGGAGAGATTTAACAGGCAAGGATTGTTCTCAATGGAATGCGGTTGACTGATGGGTGATCTTATGGAGAATCTGAAGGGTGTAGATAGGATAGATTGACTTTTTCCAAGGGTAGTAAAGTGTAAAATTAGAAATAGGTTTAAGGAAAGAATGGAGATGTTTAAAGGAGATCTGAGGGACAATGTTTTCACACAGAGGGTGGTTGTTTAATGGAACAAGATGCCAGAGGAGTGGAACTGTAGAATTTAAAAACCATTTGGATAGGTACATGGATCGGAAAGTAATAGAGGGGTTTGGGCCAAACGTAGGAAAATAGGATTAGCATCGATAGTCAGCTCAGTCTGCATGGGTGAGTCAAGCTGAAGGGGTTGTTTCTGTGCAATGCAACTCCATGACCCTATCAAAGTAGCTTTAACTTATAATTGGTGTTTCACGACTAAGGTTTCCAACAAAAATCAGGGCTGTTTAACTCTGGCAATTATTTACATTGGACAGCATCTGCTTTAGTTAATTAGGCACCATCTGCTTCATGCCTTCTTGCCATCACTTTATCACTCATTTATGTGTATGACTTATTCCCAACTTAATTATAAACTAGGAAATGGGTTATAAATACAGCATTGGATATGGGTGAGATAGATTCTGAAATGTGATGGCCAGTTTGGGTGGTGTACCTCTGAGGATAGAAATACATAGAATTCCGAGAAAATGGAAAAGAGGCTCCATGAATCCTGCTATCAAATTAAGAAAAAGTGCAATAGGGTTGAAGTGCTTGAGGTATTTCAGCAATAAGCATCAGACAGATGAAGGAACATAAGGAAAAATGCATGAGCCTAGTGAAGAAGGGTAGAGATGTGAGAAAATGATGACAGTAGATTATATGGTACAGGCTCCAATTAAAGATGTGTTAACAACTTTAGAGGGGAACTGGATCAATAACTGTCAAGCGGGATTTTGAATGCAGTCCTTATTTATTCCCTTGGATTGGCATGGGAAAGAATTTACTTGTTCTTCAGCAGTGGGCTATCTTGTATCCAAAAACGTGAATGTCTCCCTTTCTAGGTTTTCCAAGCTTGTATTAAAAGTTAAAATCTATTTCACATTTTGGGGCCACTAGACCTCATGGCTGCAAGTTACTTAGAATGTTGTTCACCTTCCACTGTCACTTGGCCACAGGATAAGCCTGAATAGCACCATATGTTAAAAGAGCTGCTACAATCCAATTAATTTATGAATAGTGAAACAAAATGTGGAACTCTCATAGTCTTTGACTACTCTCTCTGCTGCTTAGCTGTTTATTTTCCTTATTAACTCTTATATTTTTTTTCCATTTATCAAGTCTGGTCACAATCCAGTTGTCTATAATCTTTCTCATCACTTGTGAGAAGTATTCATTCTCGCATTCATTTTGCTGCATATCCAAAGAATTAAAGTATAAGCATCATTGACTCCTAAAATGTCTTGCTTTTTAATGTGGCAAGTCTATAAAACTCATGAGCAAAGCCATACAGTAAAGCCTTGATTCTGATTCATATTATGATAACTCACGATTTAAGGTGTGCATAACGAGTAACATTGATACTGTACTTGGTTCTCAGTTATCTAACTTAAGACTTTTGGAGGAATGTTAAAAACAAGACCATCTGATCCCCTCATTGTAGAGTTGTCTTTTTTATTTGATCACTGTTGAATGCAACATGTCCTGTCAGACATTAACTACTCTTTAGTGTCTGTGTGAAAGGAATTGTGACATACAGGTTCCAGGAAAATAGTGCAACACCATTTTAAAGCTTGCTCTTATGAAGTTCAATCAATAGCTCCATTTGTAAATCTCATTTTTGCAAGTAATTGTAATGTGAGTATAAATTATAACCTGACAATGACAGAGCTATCTCAGGAGATTAAGAGTAGTTGGAGGTATTGTATCTGCAAAAGCAAATGTTTAGTATACCATGGTGGATGCTGTCAAGTCAGTTTCACTCTGGATGATTTCAGAGTTGCTGCATATTCTCAGAGAGCTGAGAGAGTCGGGGAAATATGCTAAGATTTAAAGAAGGTGG
Organism: Torpedo suessii; assembly: GCA_032162045.1. Classification (NCBI taxonomy): domain Eukaryota; kingdom Metazoa; phylum Chordata; class Chondrichthyes; order Torpediniformes; family Torpedinidae; genus Torpedo; species Torpedo suessii. The sequence continues at coordinate 8,629 of JAVLUD010000247.1, forward strand.
AGGATGTGAAGATAGTATTGGCACTCGTTGGAAGCAAAATATGGATGAATTAGGATTCGTCAAGAAAATGTGCTGATGGGAAGGACAGAATGATGTGACAGAGTAGAAAAGGCGATCATTATAAAGACGAGGATAGGGAGCCTCCCTGTCAGTCAAATAAGAGTCCAAGGTTGTGAAGGAGTGGATCAACTTGACAAATTGATAGAGGAGGGAATGGAAATGGTGCTGTGGCCACAGAAGAAAGCTGCTGACAACCTAATATTTAACTTGGAAAGCTGGAGTTAAACCAGGACTAGATGGTAGACAAATAGTTTCTTGATATCTTTGTCAAGATATGTTCAGAGGAGGTTGAGAAGGTGATTTGAAAATATTGTTACCTTTGGTTTGTGGAAAGAAGCATTTTGAGGAAAGTTTGACAAAGGAACCAATGGGAAAGGAGGGATAGTGTTTAAAAAATGTTGGTTGGATAGATCATCTTGATGACAAAGATCTCTAAGGGCCAATCATTTTCATTGTTTGAATGGCATTGCTCTGCCTGATTAACCTGCACTATTAACCATCATTTTTACGTTATAACTTTCAATTCATTCAGTGAACTGATCACAATTCAGAATACTGCATGGTTCATTGCTGCATATGGAATACTTTTAAATATCATTGTCCTAGATTGATAACTCTCTCGTTAAAAAAATTAAAAGCATGCCAGAATATTCACATTGATCATAAACAGTCATCTCACAAAACATTTTTACCCTTCCCAGAATACATTAATTCAAGAAGTGGAAAATACAAGAAAACAACTTGAGGAATATCATCAGGACAAGGTATGAGTGTCAAGTGATTCTTCAGTCGCCTGTGTGTTATGTCACTATTTGTCTCTCGTTCTCACTGTATCTTATCCGGTGTTTGTCTTGTAGAAGTCGAGTTGTAATAACAAATGCTGCCTGCCAGTGTGGCGCTGTGATGGCAAGTGGCAGTGTGGCTGAAAAAACACTGAGCAAGTTATTTTCTGCACATTCTCAGCATTCTAATTTTACTAACATAATGATCGTGCAATTTAACCTGCCCATGGTGAATATAGACAAGAATAATCAACATTAACAATTCCTCAGCCTGGTTCAAAAATATAAATTAAGCACTATTTTCAGAAAGTCTTACGGACCCAATTGAAATGTGCTGTTTTAGTTTTCAATGAAAAACAATTATTCTTGCATACAACTGGACAGAATAAAACATTTTGGTGTTACAGATGTTTAACATAGTGGTTAGCGTGACACCATTAGAGCGCCAGGGACCCGGGTTCGAATCCAGCACTGTCTGTAAGGAGATTGTACATTCTGCCTGTGACCTGCATGGTTTTCCCCCAGGATCTACAGTTTCCTCCCACCCTCTAAAACATACAGGATAGTAGGTTAATTGGGTGAAATTGGGCAGCACAGGTCTCAATGGCCAGAATTGGCTTCTACTGTGTAGTAAATAAATAAAATTTTAAAAATAATGTTAAAACTCCTGTTTTGAACGTTTACATTGTTTGAATATTAAATCAACATTGAAAAACATAACCTGGTCTTGAAAGCCATTATATATTACAGTGCATTCTAACAGCCCAGAAGTGCTTTAGATTGTTAATTACAGATTGATTTGTAATTGCATATTGACTGCACTGAGGACCGACATTCCCAGTGCAGTTGCTATTTACTTGGGCCTGATAACACAATTCAGACTAACTTGGAACATCTAGCTCATTGGAATTCAGCCTGAATGCCTGACCACCTTGTGAAGTCATTTTTGTGGAAATGTCCCATGTTTCATTGAGATTACTTTTGCATGCTGATTTATTCTGGCATTAGCATAATAGCACCT
>JAVLUD010000248.1:0-10482 GCA_032162045.1 Torpedo suessii
GAATGTGCAGGAAATGGAGGGATATGGATCATATGCAGGCAGATGGGATTAGTATAATTTGACATCATGGTCGGTACAGACATTACAGGCCAAAGGGCACTGTTCCAATTCACATATGTTCTATGTTAAAGCAGCACACACTTTTGAACAACAATTTGCCTTAAACATGGTCTGGGCTCAGTTTCCAGATATGCTGGCCTTGTTTATATCTTTCTCCAAGAGAGCTCACCAATGTCCCATAAAATGTGAAAGTTCTTTTGTGTCAAATTTGACTCATGATCCCTTCTCTCCATGGGACTGGCAAATCGAGCTGGAAATCACCTACATCACACAACCAGGTATAGGACCCTGGAGAGATGATTGTACAAAGCTCTGGTATTTGACAAATCACTATACAAAAAAAAATAGAAAATGCAAGAAGCACACAGCATCTGTGGAAAGCGAAACAGTTAACGTTTAAGGTTGTGGGATCCTGATGGTCCTGCTCCAGACATAAAACATTAACTATTTCTCTTTCCACAAATGCCTCCTGACCTCTTGAGTGTTTCCAATATTGATTTGTTTTCTAGGATTTCTAGAATCTGCAGTTTTTGTTGTGATTTCCATGGTATAAATATTTGTCAGAAAATATTCATTACTTGGGGACGTCACACTATTGAATATTTATACATTACATTGTACTGTACTTGAGGGTTTAAATTATAACTGGACACCAATATACTCGAGGTATGGTTGCCATACCTTGACAAATGTATCATATTTATTCCGAAGATTATATGTGATTTTCTCCAAAGGAAAACAGACAGAATGCTCTCCACGGTACACCTGTAGAAGTTTCAGATACCTCACAAAGTATAGCCGCTGGCGAGCCTTCTTTGTGATTGCATCAACGTTGAGGCTCCAGGACAGATCCTCGGAGATGTTGACACCCAGGAATTTGAAGTTCTTGACCCTCTCCACTACTGAGCCCTCGATGAGGACTGGGTCGTGTTCCCCTGACTTACTCCTGAAGTCCACAATCATCTCCTTGGTTTTGCTAATGTTAAGCGCAAGGTTGTTGGCATGACACCACTCAACGAGCTGATCTATCTTTATTTTCACTATATTGAGGGATGGCTCACTGGATATATATAAGCATCTCCAATGTTGATTAACAAGTATGATCAAGACCATGAATTATGCGGCAAAGTAGTCAGTCCAGAGCCTTTTCTGATATCATCCTGGTGGTTTTGATGTAGTGTAATTAACTTAAATATTTATCCATAGTTTCCCCCTGTATTAGAGTAGTGCAGTGCTCAAGATGTCCCACAACTATTTTTCAGTTAGTTTCAGGTGGTTTCAGTGCCCTTACAATATCGATGGATGTCATATTTTTGTTACAAAGCATCTTTATATAAGTGTCTGTTAAAACGTTGTCCTATTAGTTTCAAAAACATTCCTACTGAAGGGTCTACCATGGGCTGCTCTCTTCACAGATGCATTATTTGTTTAATGACATGTCTAATAATTTGAATGCCAATTTGTTACTTGTTACAGTTGAAGACAGTTGAAGACTGGTTCTTGTTTGTAGAACACAGGGCTATTGACAAGGTCTACCCAAATATACTTATTTGAAGGGTGGAAATAAGAACTGCAAGGCTCTAGCCACGATAAGTGGAGGAGTCATGTGAAAGGAACTCAGTTAAACAATTTACCTGAGATAAAGAGAAAGAGATTGTGCGAGATGGGACTTCAATGGAGTCATCTACGTCAAGGACATTATAATATATTTAGCTCATATAACTGAGGTTAAATGCTTCATTTTATCATCTATCCACTGAGTTATCTTCCTGTCCTATTGCAACCAAGTAGACAGGTGAAAATTCAACAGAATCCTGGAACATGTTGGATTAGCCAATAGTTAAAAGATTTCTGTTTTACCATGTTTGTATTTAATATGTCAGTGTTCTTGTTTTTTTAAACTTTGACTCCTGTGATTTTTATTTTACAACTATGGTTTTCATCTGGCAGCAGTTATGGCTGAATCATTTTGTAACATTTTCCATTTTTTTAATCATTGCAGTCTTTCAGTTGTGGTAATTACTTACCACTCTGGAATACACTCAGATGGATGAGATACATTGCAGCTGGGTTATAAAAGATCTTCTTACTTGTCTTCAGTCTTCTTTGAGGTAATTTTCTAAGATACCAGTCTACTTCACTTCCTCCACTGTAAGGTAGAAGAAAGATTAACAGGGTGGGGGAAAAGCAATTTGTAGTAGGTTAAATTACAGCTTTAAACTGTGCATGAAACATCTACCAGCTAGAAACTGTGTTGATATGAATAAGATAAATCTATACCATGATAAAAAGACCAGAAGCGAACAATATGTTTTATTCAGATACAGAATATTTTAGAAATTAATCACATTATTCAGAGAAAGGCATAACACTCATTAAAAAAAAACTTTTCTACACATTTTAAGTCAGAGGGAATATTAGCTACATGCAATATACTCCAACAAATTACATTTAGAAAAAAATTCTACACTTCTAGCTTGAAACAGCTTCATGTCTGTGCTGTACAGAATATTGGATGCTTCACATATGTTTTACATCTATAAAATAGGCACTATATTTTCTCATTTCTATGCCAGCATTTGTCAAATGGGCATATAAAATTTTGACTACAATTCAATTAATATAATTCATGTTAAATCCCTGCACAGTTGTTTAACATTTGCTAAATCAAAATGCACGGTTTTATAACTCTAAAGGAAATGGGCCAAAGACAATTTTTCTCAACCAAATATTTCAGTAACAATTGGATCTAGAGCAGTGGTTCTCAACTTTTCCTTTCCACTCACGTACGACCTTAAGCAATCCCTTACCAATCGCAGAGAACTTATGGCGTAGGGAATACTTAAGATGGAATGTGAGTTATTAAAACAACGTTGCCCACCCCTTGCTTAGATTTACGAAATCAAGACGAGTATTATTCTTGGAAGTTAAAGTTCATTATCATCCGATTGTACAATTAGGGAAGTTACGGAAGCACGAAGAGAGATGAGGAGAATGGGCAGAGAATGGGAAAATGAAATACAATGTCAAAAGGTGCACGGTCATGCATTTTGGTTGATCAATAAACGGGCAGACTATTTTGTAAATAGGGAGAACGTTGAAAAAGAAAAGCCAGATCCAAAGGTACATGGAAGACCGAGCGCATGGTCGCCTGACGGAAACTTGCATGTTGAGTCTTGTGAAGAAGGCAAAGATAATGCTGGCATTCATTTCAAGAGGATTAGAATAGTAACTAATGGACAAATGTCCTTGCCATTTAACTTGACAAGATCTAGTAGAAAAGGATGTCCTTTATCCCCAGCTTTATTTGTTTTAGCCATAGAACCACTTGCCCTGAAAATCAGTTCTGATTTACAAATTAAGGGTTTCAGGATAGGTCAAGAAGAACATAAAATCAGTTATTTGTAGATGATATCTTAATATATTTGACTGATCCTTAGATATATTTACAAAGACTATATTCTCAATTGGAGGAATAAGAAATGTTTCGCGCAATAAAATAAATTGGGATAAAAGTGAAATCATTTCAATAATGTTAGGTGATTATACACATTGTCAGACAGGTACTCAGTTTAAATGGCCAAAAGAAGGTATTAAATATTTAGGTATGCATACTGATAGTAATTTGAAAAATTTATATCAATTGAGATATTTATTATTACTTAAAAAGATTGATGAAGATTTTTTTAAATGGATTAATTTACCTGGAACTTTAGTCGGAAGAGTCAATTGTATAAAGATGAATATATTTCCAAGAATACAATATCTTTTCCAAACACTACTTATTTCAATACCCCAAAACAAAGTTTCAAGAATTAATTAAATATGTCAAGACATTTCTTTGGAAAAGTAAAATGTCAAGAGTCTCTATGGAAATATTAACATGGAAATATGAATTAGGAGGTTTACAACTTCCTAATTTTAAAAACTATTATCGAGTTGCTCAAAAGAGGTTTCTTGCTTCTTTGTTGGAAGGTAATAATGCAGCGTGGGTTAATATAGAACTCAATAAGATAGGGTAAAAGACAGCAGAACGTTTTATATATAAATTGGAACCGAAATTGATAATTGCTGGTACACTATTTATATTTACACTGTAAAGATACAATATTACTGAAACATATACGTAATATTTGGAATAAAATAAAATATGAAATTTGAATAAAAGGACCTCTATCGCCTAAAATGCCATTAAAGCAAAATCCACTGATAGTCTTTTCAAGAGCTAACCAGTTTTTGAATATTTGGTACCGTAATGGGATTACAAATGTTGAAGATTGTTATGAAATAGGTCAATTAATGTAGTTGAAGAACAAATATACTATTTTTGTTAATTTCAATTAAAAGCATATTTGAGAGACAAATTTGAATCAACTATATTTCTACCCAGCTGCAATGAAGTGGAGCTCTTGATAAGGAGATGAATTGTTAAAAAAATACTTCTAAATTTATGGATTATTACAATCTGGAATTCCTAAATAGATCTAGACAGAGATGGGAAACAGATTTAAATATTACAATCAATCAACAAATATGGGACAATTTATGTAAGGATTCTATGACTAACACTATAAACGTAAGATATAGATTAGTTCAATATATGTTTTTGCATCAGTTACATTTGACACCACAGAAATTAAATAGAATAAAACCAAAACTATCTGATCAATGTTTTAGATGTGGTGAAGATGTCGGCTCCTTTATACATTCCACTTGGTCTTGCCCCAAGGTAAAACTCTTTTGGCTTGACATACGGAATTTTTTGGAACAAATTACAGGAATTTTATATCCGCAAAACCCTGATTTAGTTATATTAGGAAATATTAAGGGTACAAGACCTACATTGAAATTATCAAATTATCAATTGGAATTTGTTTAATGTGCATTGCCAGTAGCGAGGAAATGTATTGCTGTGATTTGGAAATCTGATGTAACTATGGATATGCAAAGGTGGCATGCTGAAATTCAAAGTTGTATTCCATTAGAAAAAAATACATATAATGTGAGGAACAAATACTCTACTCTTTTTGCAAATATGGCGCCCTTACAGCCAATAATATTATTAAATTTGTAAGGAAGGTTTTACGCCTCTAGAACTGCGTGACTATCATCTAAGTGTATATGTGATATTTTGAAAAATGTCATGAACGGTGCTCCTCTTCGCAATGCAAAACAAATTCTTATTTTATTTTATTTTATACTTACAGATATTTGATATATAAATGCATTACTTTTGAAGGGGGTGAGTTGGGGGGAAGGGGATAAGGGATGGGGTTATATTACATGTATTAAAATTTAAATAAAATATTTAAAGAAGAGGATTAGAATAAGACAAACAGGGATGTGATTTTGAGGATCCATAATACACTGGTGAGACATTACATGGAGTAGAGTGTCCGTTTTGTGCTCCTTTTTAAAGAAGGCTTTGCTGATGTTGGAGAGTGTCCAGAGGAGGTCTGTCATTTGAGGGGAGTTTGAGTGATTTTGGTCTGTCCATGTTGGAATTTAGGAACATTAGATGATATCTTCTTGAAACATTTCGAATGTTGAAAGGCATGGACATAATAGATGTGGAAAGGTTGTTTCCTATCGTGGCAGAATTTATGGCAGGGGAACACAACTTCAATTAATGGGCGTCCGTTTGAAGGGAGATACGGAGGAATTCACATTGACAGAGGATGGTAAATACATGGAATTACCTGCTAAAGCCGGTTGTATAGGCCAGGTTATTGAGAGCATTTAAGGAAGAGATTGATGGGTTCTTGATGAACCAGTGCATGAAAGTTTATGGGGAGAAGGCCGGGCAGTGGGGAAGAGTGGGAAAATGGTTCAGCTCATGATTGAATGGCGGGACAGACTCAATATTCTGTATAGAATATTTCTGATCCTCTGTCTCATGGTCTTATCACAAGATAAAGGAGCACAAGTCTGCTCATTGACCAATTGAATCTGCTCCCCCATTCTAAACTTCAGCTGATCCATCGTCCCACACAGCCCACCCCCTGGCTTTCGCCCACAAACCTTGATGAGCGAAGTATTGAAATACCTTTCAATATCTGTCTTAAATACACCCAAATACGCCCCTTCCACATCCGCCTGTGGCAACAAGTTACAGCGAATCCGGTCCCTCGGACTAAATAAATTTTCCGCATCTCTGTTTTAAGTTGACGCTCTTTTATCCTGAAGTTATGCGCTCTTGTCCTAGATTCCCTCACTATAGGAAACATCCTTGCTACGTCAACTCTATCTAGGGCTTTCTGCATTCGAAATGCTTCTATGAGGTCGCCACCCACTGTTTTTACTCCAACGAGAACAGTGCAAGAGCCGACACTCTTTGCTCATATGCATTCCTGGTTAAATACTATTAAACATACTCTGAACCTCTCCAACGCCAGCAAGACTTTTCTCAAATAAGGCGCCCAATACTGTGGACAGTACTCCAGCTGAGGTCTCACCAATGCATTATAGTGGATCAACAGCACATCCCTGCTCTTGTATGCTATTCCTCTAGAAATAAATCCAAACATTGCATTCGCCTTCTTGACACCTGACTCAACGTGGAGGTTAACATTTGGGGTTTCCTGTATGAGGACATCGAAGTCACTTTGCACTTTAGAATTTTGAATTTTCTCCCATCGAAATAATGGTCTACCCGTCTATTTCTTCAACCGACCGTACAGTTTCCAACATTGTATTTCATCTGCCACATTTTGGCCCATTCTCCTAACCTCTCCAAGTCTCATGAAGCAAGGGTGACAGAGCAAGGGACATTTATATTTGGAGCCAGGATAATGAGGGCAGTATAAGATCATTAGTGGCTTCGATATGGTGCACAACCAGCACCCTTTTCCTGGGCGACATCACACACATTGTCGGTTTATTGACGTTTCTCTCCAGCCACATGGCGACAGAAACAATGGGCACAGTTTTACGTGCGTCCTCAACTCTTACCGCACCAGCCTCAGCGTTCAGCATCGTTCGTCATGTACGTAAGATTCAACTGCAACCAACTACCATGCTCATTCCGTTCAACCTCATTTAATGCATCCGATGTGACATTCGGATTCGCTGGGTCACATCACAGACTTGTTGTCCGTCTCGCAGAACATCTGCACTCTTTATGCAAAATCGATTTCATCTCCCCTTCCCACTCCCTCACCGACCTGTCTACTCGGTGCCTTCCGCAATGGCAAAGCCCCAGGGTAAGCAAGGGGAAACACGTCCCATGCTCCATTTGGGCAGTTTACACCAGAATGGTATGAAGTGTGAATTTTCCAAAGGTCAGGTAACGTGTGCCATCTCTCTCCTTCCTAACTACGTCCATTCATGTACATTTCCCTCCCACTTCATCCCATTCTCTGTACTTTCCCACCAAACACAACACAGCCCCAAATATTCCCATTCCCCTTCATCTCTGGATACTTCCACTTCCACCTCTATTTCCCACTTTGATTACGCCAATCTCTAACTTCTTTCAGTTCATCTGGTCCCTTATTGAACCATTATTTCCACCCCTTCTTTCTAACAGAACCAACAACTGCAGCCTTGGTCCCTGCTGATAACCCACATCACTCTTCATGGAATTCTGCTCCACTTCACCCATTTCCTTCTGTTGTTTCTCTCTCCTCCATCTGGCATCATCCAATCCCAGGTCCACCAATGCCCGGATCGCCTCTGCCTTGCTCCCAACCCTGTGGTCAATGTTGCATCCTTCTCTCCTCTGCACATTAATTCCTGAAGAAGAGTTATTGTCCCCAATCATTTTTTCGCAATGATGCTGATCGATGCCTAAATTATGTGATGTTGTCAGTGCTAAGTGGTGTAGTGGCCCTTCGAAGACCAGCTAAGAGAGAGGAAATAAGTATGCACTCTGATAAGAGAATCCCCAGGCTCTCATCAAACTTTAATATATTTCGCAATGAGTGTCAAGGGGTATTTCAACAGACCCTTCACCTGCTCCCTGAACTTAGTCTGGGTGACGGCGTAAATCCCCGTGTTGGTGCAGCAGCTCAGGAGTTGCAACATAAATCCTACTTCTTGTACAAAAATAGGTATAATAAATGACTGTAAACCCAACAACCAAACCAGGAACCATATGGTGTACACAAGGAACACGGCCCAGAGCAGAATGAAATCCCCCGATATAACAAACAATAAAATTATGGATTTCCTTCGTCTCTGCACCTTCTGATCTATGGAACTCTCTTCGCTGCTGTGACCCCTCTATCTATATCATATCCTTTCTATAGAATGGCAACCAGAACTGCACGTAACACTCCAAATGTAGTCCCACCAATGTCTCATACAACATTATAAAATTGGCAGATATGGCCAAACTTAAATATAGAAGATAATGATGTGGTCAGCATAGACTTCAGAATGATGTGGACAGGATGGTGAAATAAGCGGAAGCAAGGAAGTTGGAGATAATGAAGAGAAGGGATGCATTTGGAAGGACTAATGCAAGAAACTGCAGAAAATAAATGACACAATTTTAAAAAGTATGATTTGCAGCAAAATCTTGGTGTTCATCTATTATGTACATACATGGTTAGGTGTATGTTTGCAACTTCCAAAGACTCGTTCAAGTTTATTTCTCATCCGATTGCACGTACAACCAGGCGGCACAAGGACACTGGTCCTCGGTGCAAAATATACAAACACACAACCAGTCTTAACACACATACAAGCGATACATATGCAGGACACATATACTGTACATACATATAAAAATAAATAAGTTGTTTAATAAATAGTAGAGTCTTGGATGGTTAGTGTGAGCAGTTCATTTAGTTGTTCTGCATTCTTACTGCCGGTGGGAAGAAGCTGTTTCTCAACCTGGTGGTTCTGACTCTGATACATCTGTATCTCTTTCCCGATGGGAGCAGCTGAAAGATACTGTGTGCGGGGTGGCAGGGGTCCTTAACGATTTTGCTTGCCCTCTTCACACAACAATCCTGGTATATCATGTCGAGCTGGGGGAGGGATCCTCTGCCGCTCATGGTCCTGTGAATTGACCTCTGTTCCCATTTTCTATAGCAACCGTACCATACTGTGATGTAGCCGGCCAGGATATTCTTGATAGAGCTCCTGTGGAAAGGTAACATGATGGTGGCCGGTAGCCTTGCCCACTTCAGTCTTCTCAGCAAGTGCAGTCGCTGCGGCGCCTTCCTGACAAGTGAAGAGATGTTGTGTGTCCAGGATAGGTCGCTTCTTAAGTGGATTCCGAGGAACTTGGTGCTTTCTACTCTCTCCAGTTCAGAGTTATTAATGTGTAGTGGAGGGAGGTTGGTCCTGGTCCTCCTGAGTCCAAAATCATCTCCTTCGTCTTGTCCACGTTGAGACTCAGGTTGTTATTCTCGCACCATTTCATGAGATTTTCCACCTCTTCTCTGTGGTGCATCTCATCGTTGTTGCTGATGAGGGCAAAGGTCATTTCCTGCAGCTACGGAAAGGCCTTCTCCAATTTATGGCTCTGCCTCCACAAACATTTGCAAGGTTTTTGTTCAAAGGGGATATAAGAATGGTCCTGGTGCTTTTTTCATTCACTTGATAAATCATTTAATATATAGACTTGGCAATACACTGAATACATGGACTTGATGACCCAATGAATGTTAAGCCATGTAATGTTTAGTATTTATTGAATATATATTAGTTGTGAATAAAGTTTATTTTTAAATTAAAATAGGCTGATTTTAATATGTTGGCCTATTTCCATTTTTATTTGGCTTTAGTGCTATGAGGGACATATTTAGTACTTCAAGAAAGGGTGAATTTTTTTTTTTTTGTTGGCAGAGTTGTTTGTGTCTGCTGTTTCTTTTCCTTGATTGATTCATTAACATGCCAGCAGTCTGTTCCCAGTTCATTCTCCTCACATATTCTATAATTTTTCTGTCACATTCAGAATCATTTTATCCTCCGGGTTTCATTGACATTAATATATTCCAGTAAGAGGTGATTTGCATTTTGCCATTTGAAACACATATAATTTTTTTTTTAATAAAAAACTGCTGTCACAAACATTTCACATCTGTCAATTGAGAATATAGTGGCAATGCAGTGTAATGCTAATAGGTTCATTGTACCCATAGATGAAAGTCAGCAATGTCAGAATAGCCATTGTATTCTTTCATGAAAAATATTGATGCAAACAGCAAGGATAAAACACTCACTCATTGGATAGCAAAGAAATGCCAGCATGTGTGGGATTTCCATGTGTGCTGATGTCCCAAACTTGCTGATGGCATTTGCCCATAATTCTATGACCCCTCTATTGATGACTCATCTTGGAATCCAGTAGTGGAGGGCTGAGTTGGGACACATACCATATGTAGGGGAATTTATTTAAACAACCTATGGCATGTTGGATCTGGAGCAGGGTGTTCTGTATTGGTCACAGTGAAGAGGAACAGAGGGATT
>JAVLUD010000249.1:0-10474 GCA_032162045.1 Torpedo suessii
AGTTTGACCAGGTCTATCAGAACAAATCACTGCAGGCAAAAGCAAGGAACATCATAGTAATCAGCACGGATGTTGCTTCAAAGCCATAAGGTTGATAATAGTGCCTACGTCAGAAGTAATTGTATAATTCATGGAAAAAGGGAGAATTGGAGCTAGGCGAATGATCTCTGTCTTCAAAAGTCACCAAGCTATCCTTAAATCCCATGCAGCATACCAGTCTACTGCTATCTAATCATAACATCAGCCAATGCATTTTGAAGACAGGTATCCTAACAAGGCTTTCACAATGGATGCTGGCAGGTCAGGATATATTGTTGACAGAAAAGCAATTGTCCATCGTTACTATTTGGAGCCACTTCCATTTTCTGAGCTAGTGGGAGATGAACACTTTTTCTCTTCTGGCACCAAGACCTTGTCATTCAAACACAGCAGTAAAAGTAGAAAAGGTCTAGTCAGTGGGGCACAGCCTCAGAATAAAATGACGTTTCTTTAGAACAGAGATGAGGAGATGTTTCTTCAGCCAGAGTGTGGTGAATCTGTGGAATTCGTTGGCACAGACATCTGTGGAAGTCAGGTCATGGACGATAAGGCCATAACCATAAGACATAGGAGCAAAAATAGGCTACTCAGCCCATCAAGTCTGCCCCACCAATTAATCGTGAGCTGATCGATTTACCCACTCAGCCCGGCCTTCTCCCCATAAGCTTTGATGTCCTGGCTAATCAAGAATCTATCAATCTCTGCTTTAAATACACCCAATGACTTAACCTTCACAACAAGTGGCAACAAATTCCACAGATTTACACTGGGTAGATTTAAACTGGAGGTTAATAGGTTCTTGATTGGAAAGGTTACAGGGAGAGGGCAGGAGAATGACATTGAGAAGGAAAACGTATCAGCCATGATTTGAATGGTGGGTCAGACTCGATGGACCGAATGGACTAATTCTGCTCCCACGCCTTATGATCTTATCATCTTTAACCAAACTGGAAAAGTATCGATCACAGCACCTATGAATGTTTTTTTTCCCATTATTTCCATGCATACCACATGTAAGGGCTTTGGAGTCCTTTTTCCCACATTGACCTCTATCAGGTCTTCAGCCTATATGTTGCAGATAAGATTGCTTATGAGAACTGGTTCAGTCACTACTGCTAATTCTGAATGTACCACTTGAAGCAATGTTGGTCTCTCTCTCTCTCTCTCTCTCTGTTTGTTCTGCCAAATAAGCTTGCTAGCCCACACTAGGGACTGTTGCTGGAAGATTCATTGAGGAGAAGATCTCAGCAAGAAAATCTGCAGTTGCTAGGGTCGAGTGCAATACACAAATGTGCTTAAGAAACTTAAGTTAAAAGCAGTCGACGTTTCGGGCCTGAGCCCTTCATCAGAAATGAATCGTTTCCCGACAAAGGGAACAATGACTGCCTTTTACTTCCTATGGATGCTATGTGACCTGCGGAGTTTCTCCAGCACTTTATGTGTATTGAACCTTGGGTCTGATTGTGCCATTGCTCAATGCCTGTGTCTCAAATCCTGGCTGATGTCATTGGTGATGTGGTACAAGTGTAATTTTATTGCTAGACTAGTAATCCAGAGATTTAAACCATAATTCAGAGGTATAGACTAATGACACAGATTCAAATCCTTCCAAGAAAACAGGAGTTAAATACAATCAATTATTCGGTTTAAACAAAAACCTGGAGTCAACACTGGTGACTATTGGCTAAGTGGCATCCTTAGGAAGAATATGCCAGGGCCATGTTGGAACACGCAGAATGGGCAGAAGATCCACTTCAGGGCTACTTTGTCCTTCTGTTTCTCTCCAAGAGGATGTCACCCAACCTACCATGTAAATAGAAATGAATGTGACAATGTGCAGTGATGGAAATGTATGGATACAAAATTAAGGGCGGGAAGAGACTGAATTTTTTTTTTGTAAATAATTTATTGTGAATAAAGTCGATTTTGGTTAAAAAAATGTAATGAAAACATCTCTTTGCAGAATGCAGATTCGCTAAGAGTGTGTGGAAAAGGATGAAAGGGTCCTTGAAACGGTTCATCCCTGTTAGCTGCGTGACAGAGGACTCTCTGATCTACGGGCTATTTCCAGGGACTCTCGCATAGTCAGACATCCAGAACTGACCATCCACTCGGTGAAAGATGCACTTTGGTCCGCCTGAAACCTGTTGGACTTTCAGCACACGGAGACGTCGATGCTGGAATGCTGCTGACTGGCACATTCCAGGCTGCAGGAGTACATGCTAAGGGATGCACTGAGGCTTGGATCAGGCAATGCAAGAGCAGTGTGGGGCTGAGACCGAGGGGGAAGCCCCTCAAACAACAGGGGGGAGTAACAACAAGGTGCCACAGTGGTGGCAATGTTGCTAAATAAAAATGAATGTAACAATGTACAGTGATGGAAAGGTACGGATATGACACCAAGGGTGTGAGAGAACTTGAACGCTTGTTTTATAAATATCTATTGTGAATAAAGTCTATTTTTTTTTTATAAAAGGAGCAAGGCCAGAAGCTTTAGTGCTCAGAGGAACATTACTCAACCAGTTGGATTTCAGCCATAACCGTGCCTTTTAATGGCTATTGGGAACAGGAGGTTGCATTATTTTGTTGGTCCTGGGAAAAGGCTATTTTGTCCCATTGACTGTTAGCTCACGCCTGAACAATTCCATTCCCCCATTATTTTTTGTCTGAAACCCAATCTTCTCATCAGCAGCTCTCCGATTCCACCACTCACATGCACACCTGGGACAATTTACAGTGCCCCCACTCAGCTGAAGACCCATATTGTCGAGGAGAGAAGATGGAGGAAAATGATGTGTGGAATGCAGTTCAAACAGAACTAAGGTTTGGCAAGATACCAGTCCAAGCAGATCAAGAATCTCAACAAAGTTTTATTTTCCCAACTTCATTAAAAAATTACAGGACTGATACCAGAGTGCAAAATAACCGAGAAACCGTACAGACGCGATATTACGAATTGGCAGAACAGAGTAGAAGATTCACATTGCGCCAAAAGAATCGGCACATAAAGTGCAGGACAAAGTCCAGTATACATGTTCTCGACACAATAAACCACAGTTACTTCAGTATTTTAATCCACCTCCTCAATGGTAGGTCCCGAGGAAGTCGCATTCCCAGCTTGTGCTCTACAGGACTCCCCTGGGGCTGCCCCTTGGTACAGTTTGGCAACGATGGGATTGCAAACCTTTTCCAGCTCTTTTTGCTGGTGCTCAAATTCTTCCTTCTCTGCCATCTGATTCCTCTCCAGCCAGGATATTGTCTGCTTGCACGAGTCAATTACCTTCTTCTTGTCTTCTTCACTGATCTTACTTGCCAACTTCTCGTCCTCCGCGGTGCTCTTCATGTTGAAGGCGTACGACTCCAGGGAGTTCTTGGCTGCAACTTTCTGCTGCTGCATTTCATCCTCACTCTTGTACTTCTCTGCATCCTGCACCATTCTGTCAATGTCCTCCTTACTCAGCCTGCCCTTGTCGTTGGTGATGGTGATCTTGTTTGTTTTGCCAGTGCTCTTGTCAACGGCAGAAACATTGAGGATGCCGTTGGCGTCGATGTCAAAGGTCACCTCGATCTGCGGCACACCACGAGGGGCAGGAGGGATGCCACTCAACTCAAATTTGCCCAGAAGATTGTTGTCCTTGGTCATAGCTCTCTCACCCTCATACACCTGAATGAGGACACCAGGCTGGTTGTCAGAGTAGGTGCTGAAGATCTGGGTCTGCTTGGTGGGGATGGTGGTGTTCCGCTTGATGAGTGCTGTCATGACACCACCGACGGTCTCCAGACCCAATGACAGAGCAGCGACATCCAGGAGAAGCAGATCCTGAACATTGTCCGACTTGTCCCCCATCAGAACAGCCGCTTGGACAGCTGCCCCGTAAGCCACTGCCTCGTCGGGATTGATGCTCTTGTTCAGCTCCCTGCCGTTGAAGAAATCTTGCAGCAGCTTCTGGATCTTGGGGATTCGGGTGGAGCCCCCGACCAGGACAATCTCATGGATCTGGGATTTGTCCAATTTGGCATCTCTCAGGGCTTTCTCCACCGGCTCCAGAGTGCCTCTGAACAGGTCAGAGTTCAGTTCCTCAAAACGAGCCCGGGTGATCGAGGTGTAGAAGTCAATGCCCTCAAACAGAGAGTCAATCTCAATACTGGCTTGGCTGCTGGAAGACAGTGTTCTCTTTGCCCTCTCACAGGCTGTCCGCAGCCTCCTCACCGCCCGCTTGTTCTGGCTGATGTCCTTCTTGTATTTCCGCTTGAACTCCTCAATGAAGTGATTGACCATGCGGTTGTCAAAGTCCTCTCCTCCCAGGTGGGTGTCACCCGCCGTGGATTTCACCTCAAAGATCCCGTCGTCGATGGAGAGAATGGACACGTCAAAGGTTCCACCACCCAGGTCAAAGATGAGAACATTGCGCTCACCCTTGCCCTTCTTGTCCAGCCCGTAGGCAATGGCGGCTGCGGTTGGTTCATTGATGACACGCAGAACATTGAAGCCAGCTATCACACCAGCATCTTTGGTCGCCTGGCGTTGGGAGTCGTTGAAGTAAGCGGGTACCGTGATAACAGCGTTGGTGACACTGGAGCCCAGGTAAGCCTCGGCGATCTCCTTCATCTTGGTCAGCAGCATGGAGGAAATCTCCTCTGGGTAAAAGGTTTTATTCTCCCCCTTGTACTCCACTCTCACCTTGGGCTTCCCCGCGTCACTCACCACCTGGAAGGGCCAGTGCTTCATGTCGGTCTGGACCACGGGGTCGTCGAATCTCCTGCCGATGAGCCTCTTGGCATCAAAGACGGTGTTGACCGGGTTCATGGCCACCTGGTTCTTGGCCGCGTCACCAATGAGCCTCTCGGTGTCGTTGAAGGCCACGTAGCTGGGGGTGGTGCGGTTCCCCTGGTCATTGGCGATGATCTCCACCTTGCCATGCTGGAAGATGCCCACACAGGAGTAGGTGGTGCCCAGGTCGATGCCAATGGCTGTTCCCTTGGATCCAGGCATCTCTGTCCCTTCACCCACGTCACTGAAGGGTTTTGTTTGCTGTCACAGGCGGATCTTCAATCTCCCAGCAGGTCTCCAGCGCTGCTTGTCACTGACTGCCCCTGCCCTTTATATGCACAGCTCCATGGCATGGGCGGCACTCCAGGCTTGATTGATTACTGCTTTGACCAATCAGAGCGCGGCTCTGTGGCTCACTCTGGAAGCTCGGAGAAACTTCGCGGGAGTGACCAATGACGACACGGCGGTGCCGGGAGTTCGAGAGCCTTCTGGAAGAGACGGTGATCGACGGCGGCGGCAGCCAATGAGCATTCGGCTGACTGCGGCCGGCCGCAGGGGGGTGGGAGAGGACTCCGAGTACCAGCTAATGACAGACGGCAGGAAGGTGACGGACGGCGAGCGGAGCCAATAGGAGGGCGGCTGGGGCGGGCTCCTTCTCCGCGGGAGCAGCGGCGGGTTTGCCGAAGCTTGTGGAAGTGGCGGCCCGGGGGAGAAGCTCCTGGAATGGGTGAGAAAGTTGGGAGGAGGCCGTGTGGAGCCGGGAAGTGCGGTGGACAGGAGTCCCGGGCACGGGGAAGCAGCTCATGGAGCCGGACGTTGCCCTCCCGTTCTCATTCTTCTCTCTTTCTCAGTGAAGACACGTTTTTTAGTTGTTTCTTGGTGAGAAGCAGCCGTTCGGCTGCGGTCAATAGGAATTTGTGTGCAGATCTGCATTGGACAACGTGGAGGACGTTGTGGTCAGCTCTTGGACAACGTTGGTCATGAGGAAGGGTCCTGGACCTTCTAGAAACATCCACAGACTGTCCTGCCCAAGTGAGCGGCCAGAAGGTTGAAACTTCCTTTCATCGTCACGTAATAATACATCAAAATGTGACAGACAGGATAGACTTCACCTTTTGCCTGCTGGAAAGGCAAACAAAGGGTTGCCTTGAGCGTTGCCCCTGACATGGAACATTCCGGAGTGAAGATGCTGCCCTTGGGCCCACACCTCCTCCCTCACCACCATTCGGGGCCCGAACAGTCCTTCCAAGTGAAGCAACACTTCCCTTGTGAACCTGCAGGGCTCATCGACCGCACCCGGTGCTCCCGTTGTGGTCTCCTCTACACGAGAGAGACTGGGGGCAGACTGGGAGATCGCTTCGCTGAGCACCTCGGCTCTGTCCGCCGCAATAGGGTGGATGTCCCAGCGGCCGCCCATTTCAGTTCCCCGTCCCATTCCCTTGCAGACATGTCTGTCCGTGGTCTCGTACACCGCCAGACAGATCACTCGCAAGTTGGAGGGACAACACCTCATCTTCTGTCTGGACGCCCTCCAACCAGATGGCATTAACATTGACTTCTCTGGCTTTTGTTAAAACTCCCCCACCCTACTTCTTCCCCTGTCTCCTTTCCCCCAGGTCTGTCTCTCCCTTTTCCCTCTGTCTCCTTTCACACATAAAATACATTCTCACCTCTCCCCTTATCACATTCTGGACTCTTCCCCACACCCCGCCAGCACTCTCTCTATTCTGAGATTTCTAGTTTTTTGCTTATTCCTTGAAGAAGGGTTCAGGCCTGAAACGCCGGCAATATATCTTTATTTCCTATGAACGCTGCAAGACCGGCTGTTCCTCCAGCATTTCGGTGTGTTTTTACATAGAACATTACAGCACAGTACAGGCCCTTCAGCTCTTGATATTGTGCATATGGTGGTTATGTTAGCTGCATATTCCAAACATAGAGATGAGCAGGCAGCACATGTTGGAATATCATCCGTCGAACATTAAGTGAACTCTGGTTCATTACACACCACATCCATTTTCAGGGCTGTCCAATCAAAAATATTGAGAACTGAGTGTAATTTACTGTGAGGCTCAATGCCAAGATTATGGTCTCGCTAAATTTATTCTTCAGCTTTTGTGATTTTACCGGAGTAATAAATGAATGTTGTCAATGGATAATGTGGACAGCATTTTATGGTATAAAGAGGAAACAACATGCAGGCAATAATTGAATTTCATGCTTGTGATGGATTATAAATTGCTTGAATTTGACTTTTATGATTTATGACATCATGAGAACCCCCCCCAATTCAATTAGTATTTTGTATTTTTATTCCTATCCATCTGTTTTATTCAGTAACATATCTCCATGTTATTCATTTTTTTCTGTATTAAAGGACTGCTGTGAAGAGTTGCAGAGATCATATATGACATGACATTCATGAATCAAGTTAGCATCTGTGACAGATCTTATATCATGTTTCACAAACAATGTCCGTGTATTGTTTCAAAGCAAAAAGCAGATGCTGGAAACTGAAAATAAAAACAGGGGAAAAAAAAAGTGCAGGCAGCATTTATGGAGAAATAAAAAGTGTTTCAAACTAAGGAAAAGGACATGGACAGTGATTGGGAGCATATTGTGGATAATGCTTGAGGGCGAGGGCATTTTGAGATCAAGAAAGTGGTGGTAATTCCGTCTTTTGATGAGCATTAATGTGGATAAATGGCCTGGGCTTGTTGGAAGATATCCCAGTTTATTGAAAGAGGCAAGTAAAGAGATTGCTAGGGCCTTGACAAAGATCTTTGCATCCTCACTAACAGGAGAGGTCCCAGAGGACCGGAGAATATCTCATGCCGTACCTTTGTTCAAGAAGGGAAAAAAGGGATAAAAATCATGAAATTATAGGACAGTGAGCCTCACATCAGTAGTGGGAAATCATTGGAAAGGATACTTAGGGTAAGGATTTATGCACATTTGGATGGTCATGGTCAGATGAGGGGCATTCAAAATGGATTTGTGAGTTTTTTGAGGAGATGACAAAGGTGGTTGATGTGGGTAAGGCACTGGATGTTGACTACATGGACTTTAGTAAGGCCATGACAAGGTCCCTCATGGTAGGTTGATTCAGAAGGTGCAGATGCATAGGATCCATGATGAGCTGATGGTTTGAGTGGGGAATTGGCTGGCCCATAGAACACAAGGTAGTGGCAGAAGGCTACTATTTGGGCTGGAGTCCTGTGACCTGTGGTGTTCTTCTGGGATCAGTGTTGGGATTCCAGTTGTTTGTGATGTACATAAAAGACTTGGATGAATACATAGGTGGGTGGGCCAGTCAGTTTGCCAAATAATACTAAGATTAGTGGAATTACAGAGGTCTATCAAAAAATACTACAGGATATGAATCAGTTACAGATATGGGCAGAGAAATGGAGTTTAGTCCAGACAAGTGTGAGATGTTGCACTTTGGGAGATCAAATGTAAGGGGAATATGTACAGATAATGGCAAGGCTCTCAAAATATTGATATGCAGAGGGATCTGGGGGTCCAGGTCCATAGCTCATTTAAATTGATCACGCAAGGAGATAGGGTGGTGAAAAATGCATATGGATGGGGTATTAAGTATAAAATTAAGGAAGTCATGTTGCAGCTGTATAAAACTCAGGTTAGGCCACACTTGGAATACTGTGTGCAATTCTGGTTGCCCCATTACAGAAAGGACGGGGAGGCTTTGGAAAGGACACTGAAGAGGTTTACCAGAACGTTGCCTGATTTAGAGGGTATGAGTTATGAGGAGAGGTTACACAGATTTGGGTTCAAAAAATGCAGGCTCATCAGTATTCGGAGCATAAACATTGGCCAAGACTACCATTTTATTATATTTTTTGCCTGTAAGAATTATAAAACAACCTTGTTTATCTAAAGTACTGTTATGAAGTACAAATGGAATATTCTGATTGATTAGAATCGACACTCCTCTTACTTTTGCTTCAGAGCAAGAATGAAAAAATTGTCCTTTCCATCTAAACATTAACCTGTCTTTATCCGAATTCTTTATATGTGTCTCTTGGAAAAATACACTATCTGCCTTCAAATGTTTAACATGTGCCATTCATGCCTTTAATATTCCAAGATATAATATTAATAGAAATCATTAATTAATAATAATTTGGATGCTCCAGGATCCATCTGCTATTGCTCCAAAAGCCGACATATTCGATCTAAATTGCAAGTCAAAATTACAAACCAAAAAATAAATATAGGCAACCTTGCTAACCCTACTAAAAACTAAACCCCTCTTCCAGCCCACCCTAAACTGAAGGTCATCAATCGAAGGTGTGACCTTGCTCACAAAAAAATCATTTAAACCTTAAATAACTCACTGTTGATCTTATCGCTCCTTGTTTGCAAATCTAAATTTGTTTTAGTTCCACATTCAAACAATTTTTTTAAAATTCATAATAAATTTCAACTATTTCATAAACAGGTTTTAAACAAGTAGTTTGCTAGAATGACCTATCTGTATTATAATAATCTAAACATCAATTAAAAGTAACATCCAAACCATATTTTTAAATTTAAAACCATATTAAAGGCAATTAAGTAAGAAATTCATCAAAAATCACATAAAAGAAAAGGGGGGTGGAAAAAGGAGGGGAAGGTAATCAACCCCCCTCAGACCACGGCGCTGTCCATGCCCGCGCATGCGTGACGGGGGTCCCCCCCTGCGCACACGCAAAGGGAACCACTCTCCACGCACGAGCAATGGGAGCTGGCCCCAGTGCACGCACAACAGGAACCACCCCCGCGCACGTGCGCGCCCCACCGCCCCGCTGATTTCATTTAAAAATTGGTAATATACAAAAAACCCTACAATATTTAATAAAACCTGCAATACTACTTAAGTCATTTGAAACGTCTTAAAACTACCTATTATTAATAATATATTGAAAGCTAAATCAGTGAATGAACCCATATTAACGCGCATGCATGAAAGCAATTTCTTTATTCTCAAAAACAAACCCCCAACCCCCAACTTATACACGATGCTTTCACGCATGCTCAGTAAGTATTCCTTTGTTCTCGGCCATGAGAGCCCCATGGACACAAGCTTGGGAAACCCCTTCTTAAATAAATCAAAATACCAGTAACTGTTAAGGAAATATTCATTACTTAAAGAAAAATTCCCACAAATCTTAAGAAAAAAAAGGGGGAAGGAAAGGCAGGGGAAATTACTATTAATTACCTTAAAAAATTATCCTTAACGAAAAAAAAATCATGTTGTACCTGCATACATATATAATTAATTCTAAAAAAAAAGGTTAATTCACCCCCTCCCATCTCCTTCCTAAATGGTTATTCACAAACTCAAAATAATATCATCTCTTTGAAACCAGATAATTAACTCATTCTTAGCCCAGCAGTAAGCTAAGAACAGTAGTTCTTTCTGCAGCAACTGGAACTTTTGCTACCGTCTAGGAAGACGGTCCTCAGTCGAGTAAGTTGACAACCATAGTTTCCTCTCACTAACTTGAGCCACCGAATTCAGGAACTTTCTGCTGCCATCCTTCAAAACGATCCTCAGTCGAGCCGGATATAGAAGAGCTGTTTTGAAACCTTTATTATAAAGCTCGGTCATAACCTCATGATATCTCCTTCGCATTTCCAGCACCTCGGGGCAATAAT
>JAVLUD010000250.1:0-10474 GCA_032162045.1 Torpedo suessii
CACTGAGTTCCTCCAGCAGAGTTTAACAGCACAAGAATACACACGATTATGAGTAGCACAACAACAAAAAAAGTCACATTCTTTTAGCTTGCCCATTTACTTGCTGTATCCGCATACTGGCCTTTTGCAATGACTCACTGGGACATCCCAGATCCCTCTGCATTCCTGAGCTCTGCAGTCTCTCACCATTCAGGTAACATGCTTCTTATATTTCTCCTGTCAATTTCACATTATTCCAATTATATTTCATTGACCAGTTCTTTGCCCACTCACTTAACCTATTTACGTGACAATAAACAATGTAATTCTTTGTATGTTTATTATGTTTCTTTACAAACTTTCCTACCTAATTTTGTGCCATTAGCAGCCATTTCTTCAGTATCCTTATTTACATCATTTATGTAAATTGCAAACAGCTGAGGCCCTAGCATCGAGCCATGTGTCAGAACACTTATTACATCCTGCCAACTCCCTGCATTGTTAGCCAGCCAATCTTCTATCCATGCCTACAATAGGAACACATATTTGATGTGGCTCCTTATCAAATGCCTTCTGGAATTCATGCATAGTACATTTACTGGTCTCTCTGCTTTATTTTACTTTATTAATAACATATTACTTCTTCAAAAATGTTGCAAAAAACAGTCAAACGTGATTTCCTTTTTACAGAACCAAGTTGACTTTTTATTTTGAATTCAGAAAATATTCGGTGTCCTGCCATCTGTCTGCAATAACATCTTCTAACATATTCCCTATGACTGCTGCTCAGCAGTCTTTAATTATATGCTGCTGGAGGAACTCAGCCGGTCTCGCAGCGTCCATAGGAGGTAAAGATATATTACTGATGTTTTGGGCCTGAGCCCTTCCTCAAGGTGTGACCTTGAGGAAGGGCTCAATCCCGAAACTACGTTAATATATCTTTACCTCTTATAGATGCTGCGAGATCGCTGAGTTCCCCCAGCATCTCTGTGTTTTTACTATAATCACAGCGTCTGTAGACTTTTGTGTTTTACTTTAATTATATGCTTTCTGTCTTGATTCTTTTAAAATATATCCGCTGTTTTTCCATTCTATTTGAACCTTCCTCAAATCTAGGGAATTTGGGAAAATTAAAATCAACGCATCAATTATCTCACTAGCCACTTTGTTTTTACAATCCTGGGATGAAAATCATCGGGACCTGGAAACAAGTCAGCCTGAAATTCTAATAACTTTCCTGCATCACTGCCCTGGTGATGGTAATGTTCTTCAACCTTTCTCTTTCTTTCAATTTGCATCTACCTGCTTCTTCCAGCTTTTCTAATCACATAAAAACCAGTCATCACCCACTCAATTCCCTTAAATCTGTGTCTTCTAATTATCTGTCTGCTAGAGAAAATAGCTTAGATATACTATCAAAATCTTTCAATGCTACTCCACATCCAGGCACTAGAAACTGAATGGAACACGTAGCTGAATGTTTGTAGTCATAGAGCTATAGAGCAACAAAACAAGCCCTTCGGCCCAACTCATCCATGCCCACCAAGTTGCCTGTCTGAGCTGGTCCCATTTCCCTGTGTTTTATCCCTATGAACCTTCCCATCTATGTACCTATGTTTTTTAAATGTCATAATTGTGCCCACCTCTCCAGCTTCCTCTGACAGCTTGTTCCATCTACGCAACACCCTTTGTGTGAAAAAAGTTGCCCCTCAGGTCCCTTTGAAATTATTCCCCTCACAAATCCATGCCACCTGATTTTCAATTTTCCTACCCTGGGATAAAGACTGATTTTTCTCCAATGATTTTCGCTCATACACCTATATTTAATAATGAGGCCTTGATTTGGTTTTAAATGATTGTTCTCTGTTCTATGATTAATTTTTACATTTTAAACATTACCTCCAATGATTTCAACGGGCTCTTCAGCATGGACCTCTTCATTCTCTGACTCTTTCATTGGCTCCTTCAAATCTCTTTCACAGGTTAGTGCAGCCGTAGTTTCAGTTTGCTCAAGGTGCTTCTCGGTTTCTCTTCCTGTTCTTGGTTCTACTCGGGTTTGTTCCAGCATTGAAGCAGCTTCCTGAGTTCGTTCTTTGTCTTTATCAGGAACTTCTGCTGATGGTTTCTCTTTCTCTTTCATTACCTCTCTTCGCCTGTCTCTATTTCTGTCCCTGCTTTTACCCCAGTCCCGATGTTCTCCATCCCGGTCCCATTCTCTCCTCTCTCGCCTTTCTCGATCTCGGTCACGTTCACTATCCTGAAGCTTTTCTCTGCTCTCAAAGGATCCAGTCCTGGAACGCCCTTGTCGATCAGATTCAGGGGAGCTTCGTCGAGAACTGTGACTTCTTGAATCTTGACGATCTATAAAATGTGGCAAGATCACATTACTCAGTAAAATAAAAATAAATGACTAAGCTTATCTTTCCATTTAATTCATGTCTTCCAAATCAAAGGGATGACAGTCATTATCATGAGTGGCCACATGGCAACTCCATCTCATGTTTTCCTATTTGATAGTTCCACTTATTCACGCGGTATATATCGGAGGAATTAAATTTACTTAAACAGTATGTATCAACATTAAAAATAGAGAAAGAAGGTCCTTAAAAAGAAAATTCTTTATATTAAGTTTGGAAACCAGTGATATGTAAACTATAGGACACGTTGATACAAAGCCTTTACAAGTTAACTCTTGGATCAAAACAAGATCTTGTAAAGGTTTCTGTATGATCACGCATAGTTGTTGACTACGGTCTGTTTTATCTCATACAGATGTTCTGAGATCCTTTGTGACTTTTAGACACTAATACACTGGCACCTCCCTTAGTGGAATCAGTGCAATAAAGAGTTATTGTAACATTAGTAGAACTATGGCGTGAACTCTGCCCACCGTTGGAGGGTCGAGCAGCAACAAATCATCGAGGGTTTTCTGCAGAGGTTGCCTGTCAGGACTGATGTTGAGAAGGCTGGGCCTCAGGATTGTACTCTGGCTGGCACAGTGAGTGCAGGCCATTCCTTACAGGTAACATCTCCACACCAAACCCTGGATGATTCTTGCTGAAAGAGTGACAGCAGAGGATAGGTTCCCAACAGAGAAGTGCATAGCATGAATGGACATCTTTTTTTTAAGGTACTGGCAGGTATATTCTTGTGAGGCTTTGAAATGAAGGACCAAGAGTGCTACATAAGTCAATGTTCTGTGGGCAGCACTAAGCAGGAGTACCAATGTATAAATAAACAATCAACATTCTACATTAACGTTGACAAATGGAGTCCACAATGCTCCTTTTATGCTGGATTGAAAAGACAACCTTGTAGATATGTTCAGATTAGCCTAAGGTACACTGATTAACCAATCTGCCTGTCTGTCCTAAAACAGAGCAGCCCTGGTGATACGAGCTTGATTCTTCCAGCTGATACTATGATTCTATGCTGAAGCGTTAATGGATAGGTAATGCTGTCTGGTCACTGGTAGGTATTTGCTGATTTAAGCCTGATGGAACATTCTACACACCCAATCACCCGAGCATTGGCTCTCATTTTCAGAGTCTCTGGACTATTGCTTGTAACAGATTGTTCAGAATGTGAGAGTGAAAACTCCACAGCAGTTAAGAATGTGTGAACATTCCTCAGTACTTGGCTTAGAAAATCTTAAACACAATGACATGTTTCTGTCCACATTAGTCATTTAGCTGGGGCAAGGTGGACTGAAGTCAAGTCTAACTTCCTTATGGAGTTTAGATATTAGTACAAGAGGTGAAATCTAAAACCTTCCTGTTATGTGTGGCTCATCAACTTGCAAGTTGAAATTAGCTGTGACATCAGTAAGTGCTCAAATAGATTTTCAAAAATATCACTATCTCATTTTATATATCATATTCCATGTATTAAAGTGAAACATCCAGCACAATGGATAAGCTAGTAAATCCAAATCATATGCCCAAATTAAACTAAAATTCTGCTGCTTGCACATGATACATATCCCCCATTCCCTGCACATTCATGTATCTATCGAGAAGCCTCTTAAACACTATTATCATATCTGGCAGCCCATTCGAAGCACCTACAACTCTCTGTCCCTCACTTTAAACACATGCCCTTTAGCATGTGACATTTTACCCCGTTTAAAAGATTCTAATTGTCTACCCTATCTATGCCTCTCATGATTTCACAAACATCTACCTACCTTGATGAAGGGCTCAAGCTCGAAACGTTGGTTATGTATCTTTATCTTTGCGATATAAAGTACAATGTTTGACCAGCTGAGTTTCTCCAGCAATATATTTTTACTTCAACCACGGTGTCTGCAGACTTTCATGTTTTAATTCATTTTGTAAACTTCTATCAGGTCTCTCCTCAGCCTCTGACGCTCCAAAGAAAACAACCCAAGTCTGTCCAACCTCTCCTCGTAGCTCATACCCTCTAATCCAGACAACACCCTGGTAAATTTCTTCTGTACCTTTTCCAAAGTCTTCACATCCTACGTGTAATGGGGTAACCAGAATACTCCATGTGTAGCCTAACCAAAGCTTTATATATGTATCGGAAGATCTTCTCAATGTGGATGGTAAATCTCGGGAATTCCCTACCTTGGAGGGTTGCAAAAGTTAGATCGTTGGGGGTATTTAAAGAGGAAGCAGATACATTTTTGAAAGATCAGGGAATTGAGGATTATGGAGTACTGGAACAGAAGAGGTCTGGGGCAGATCATATTGAATTGTGGGTCCGGCTTCAGAAGCCTAATTTCTTAAGTTCTTACGTTCAATATTTTTACTCTTTGTTATGACTAATATACATAAAAAGATAAAATGTATACTTTGGTATGTTTTACTAGTCACAATTAACACGTTGAGACAAGGTGATAATCTTACAACCTGAGGAAGTGCTGCGGCTGGGCTCTCCACGTTTAAGTTGATCTATTCGAGATTTACGTTCACAAGACTCGATATTTCTATACTTCTGCCCATCTTTTGAAGTTCCATGCTGGAGTCTCCTCCCACCACTCTGATCATCTCCGCTGCGATGTGTAGATTCATTTGATGGTGATCGTAAACGGCTTGAAGTTCGGCTACGATTGCTGCCGAGGCTGCTGCTCCGTTTGTGCTCATCTGTTTTGTATGTACGATTGTCAGCCATGGTAGGAGTTTCTAACTTTTCTTGCTCAGTTCTCGGACCTTTCCTTTGAGACTCTTCAAGGTTCTTGTCAGAAATTATACTTTCATCACGGTCCGGCACATCTCCATCTGACCAATCACTGAAAACTACATCTCCTCCTCCCTGGGCATTTCCTTCAGCACTCTTCTCAGAAACTTCTTCAACAGATTCTTCCTTTACAATTACAGGTGGAGTTCTGGGACCCTTCCACTTTTTGGCATGCGGGATTACTTCCTCATCAGAAGCGTCTGAATCGCCTTTGGAGCGTTTACGTTTTTTATCGACATTTTTCTTTTTTGAGGTTTTCCTGGGTGACAAAACTGTTTCTTCTACTAATGGCTCTGCAATGTATTTTTTGGACCCACAATCATCGTCTCTTTTGTTCTTCTTCTGAGACTTGCGCTGTCCTTTGTTCTTTTTCTTGCCGTGCTCATGTGGTCCTGCAAGCCCTTCTCTGTCATTACCCACAAGGTGCACAATGCTGTCAGATTCTCTGCTTCGTGAACTCTCAACAGCATCAATAATGTGCTCTCTTTGCTTGTCCCCTGAAGATACTCTTTCTCTCATGGTATGGTCATCACGTCTCCTTGTGCTTTCCTTTTTGTCCGACTTCCTCTCATCGTCTTTCCAGGTGTTTGTTCTGTCCTCAATCACACGTGAAGGACTGAATGACCGGCAATCTTGCGGGCGTACAACTTGACTTAACAACCGGTGCTTTTCACCTGGAACAAATGTACATTTTGGTCAGAAGCTGACAAGTCATTAAAAACTCTACAGTCATACGATCAACTTCCACTGGATTGGTTTAATATTCTTATGAATCTTGGACCATCATTTGTTTTTTTTTTACATTCTGTTCCTTGCCTAACAAATTCTAAAGGACATACCGGTAACATCAAATATTTCCAATAGAAAAAGAGGATTATTTTATCCAATTAACTATTTTATAATTTTACTGGTTTGGATTGGGTCACAGCACTCAAAAGCTATGATAGCTGATTTATGAATTATGAGATATAACAGATTTTGTCCAGAGAAAAACTTGCCAGTTCTGCTTCATAACAGCATGTGTGGCAGCTGTACCTTATTGTTCAGTTTTAAACGGTATGAGGTAGTAATAAGTACTGGGACATGATTCTATGCATACATTTTTTGTAGACAAGCTGGATCAAGCAAGAATCCAGCTGAGTTATGAAAAATTCAAAGAGAAATAAAATAATATCATCAGGGATCAATTTATTTATTGTTTATGGTTGAAAAAATGCTGTCAAATTTAATGGTTGAAAGTGTTCATTCAGATAAACCTCTTGGGTAACTAAATCATCTGAAAAATTTCTAATTTGTTCTTCACTAAACGTTGTACATTATATTGAGGACACCTCTGCCATTTCGTGTAACACCACCATTGTGCTAACTGGAATAGACACAAAACAGATCTGGCAGCTGAAAACTGGAAACACACAAGGCACTGAGGATCATCAACAGCAATCATCACACAATTCAACCTAATCAATTTTATTTGGACTTTAAAATGCAATTAATATGTATCTGTACTAAAAACAGCATATATATTTCACGTGCAATGCGTTAAGCCTTTTCATGATTCAAAAGCTCATTCATTTAGGAGGAATAAAGTTCTACATTGTAAATGCTAAACTTCAAAATTCACAAAATATGAAATTCCAGCATATTTTGAACAGGTATGTGCAAGTCTGTGCTAAACTGCAATGATTTCTCATGGGAGATAAATGAACAAGGAAGAGCAGATTTTCTGATCTGTTAAGATTTCTTAAAATAATTACAACATTATCATGTACTGAAAGGTTGCAGTGATACCGATCTTTTGGAGAATATAATTTGCAGAATACAGAAAAGCTGATTCGACAATTGACACTTATTAACCTCATTAAAACTTCTTTTATTAAATGAATACTTGTTAATACTTACTTTTTTCTTCACTACTATTGTAGGCATCACTATCAGGAGATTCATCACGGGCTCGCTTTGCCAATGGACTCATGCTGCTTTCTGTCCGGAGCCGTTTTCTTGCAAACAGAAAATCAGAAACATGTTCAGCCTATTGTTAAACAGCAACTTGTAAAATCCAATTGCTTAACCACTTTGGATAAAGAGGAAACATTTTCAGGTACACATAACCAGAAATCAACTTGGGAATCGGTCCAGATCTCAACTCCCAGCACATTAAATCTGGCATCTGGAAGACTTTTCCAGCCAACCATATAATTTCCATTTGAATTACAGAAAAGTTACCGCCACTGATGTTATTCAGAAAAGAGGTAAAGTACTTGGAGCTCAAATGTTTAATCAAAGTCTAGGAGTGAAACACAAAAGTCTGCAGACGCTGTGATTGTAGGAAAAGCACAGAAATGCTGGAGAAACTCAGCAGGTCTCGCAGTGTTCATAGGAGATAAAGAATTATAACGAATGTTTCCGGCCTGAGCCCTGAGCAGAAGGGCTAAGGCCCAAAACGTCGTTATTTTTATGAGTTCCTCTAGCATTTCTGTGATTTTACTACAATTAAAGTCTGGGATGCAATTTCTACGCATGCGACCCACACATTATGGCGGAGGAGGTGGGAGCATTTCTCAAAAAAAGAATGCATCAGGATTTTCCGTAATGCAGAGCCATGCGCGCGTGCACCAAGAAAGGTGAGAAATTTTGTGTTGATTTATTGAGGTTCTTTCCACACAAATTTGGTAAGAGTGAATTTTATTCCATGTCTCAAATTTTTTGGGTAGTGATTTCCAAATTCTGTCAGGGAGAATTTCCATAACCGAAATGGATGTATTGCAGGGACCACTTGTATTTCACTTCATGTTCCATATAATGAACCTCTAATTTTCTAAAGCTCTTTCTCATGCTAGGTAGTGGCTCCAATTTAAAATCTAATGAAATAAACCAGGAAAAGTTACGGATATTTTCAATTTCATGTGTCCAACGTTATGGAGATGAATCTTTGTCATCAGTGTCTGCCCTCATTAAGTATTGGCTCCCAAGATGAGGAAAAGACTCCATGTTTTTCAATCTTTTGATGATCTCAATTGTTGGGACTGGGACTGTGTGTTGGATCAGTTGGTGGAGGACCTTTTGTCTTTCAGATGTTTAAAATAGGTCCATCTTTTTGCACATATCACTGATGGAATGGATAAACATGGGACCTTGGAAAATCTTGCAAACATTGGAGTTATGCAGTAATTGAAAAAGGGGGAAAACTGCAGTTACTGAAAACCTGAAATAAAAACAGAAAATTCTGGTAATACTCAGCAGATCACTTAGAATCAGGAGCAAAAGTAACACGATTAATGTTTCAGGTGAATGATCTTTCATCAGACAGAAATTGGATATCAGCCATATTTTAAGTTGCAGAGGAGGGGTTGGGATGGAGAAAAGATACAGTATATAACAGGTTGTGTGCTGACTGGGGAAAAAGGGCCATAATAATATGTTTATTCATTTGGGTGGCAATGTGGGTTATGGGGTGAATACAGAAAGACTTCAAAAAGATAAATACAAGCAACATGAACTGGTGAGGACAAGGCAGATAACACTGGACAATGAAGATTTTGCTTCCTGAATATTTTTGGGTGTATTTTATGGATTTTGGGCTGCTGATCACGAAAATCACCTTAAAATTTTCCTATCATGTACCGTTGTATAGATATAACCTATTTTTGTGATTTCCTGTCATATTTTAAGTCTACTTCAAGCATACAAAACCATGAAGTGCAACATGTCATTGAAAATTCATTTTATGCATTCACACTTGGACTTCTTCACTGCTGATCTTGGTGCAATCAGTGATAAACATGGTCAAAGGTTTCACCAGGACGCTGAGACCATGGAAAAGAAATATCAAGGCAACTGGAATCCATCAATGCTGGCCGGCTATTGTTGGACACTGACACAAGAGGCATCAGATGCTGAGTACAATCAGCAAAACATTTTTAGGTCAGTTGAACTCTTGTAATGTGTCAGCATCATTATGCAATTAAACATGTTAAATTCAATAAAAGTTAATTTAATGTTTCTCCAACTACCTACGTGATACAGGAAATCTGAAATTATCTTTGTGTTCAGCTTGAAGTGGTCTATCGTAATCCTCAATTTTATTTTCAGGAAGCAAACTTTTTCAAAAAAATTGTTGTCCTGTGTCCTCAAGCCCTGGCAAAACCCTTGTAAATCTCTGCACTCTTTCAACCTTATTGATATATTTCCTGTAGGTAGGTGACCAAAGCTGCACACAGTACTCTAAATTTGGCTTTTCAGTGACTCTTACTTCTCTTTTCCTATTGTTAGGGGCACAAGGCAATGCTCATGGTAACTCTGTCTGCCTTACAGCAGACATAAGTTGAAGTGTATCATGTATATTACATTTTTAATGTATTATTTCATGACAATAAAAGGAACCTTTGACCCAATGTTTTATACAGCTTCAGCATAACATCCCCACTCCAATAGTCAACACTTTGATTTACGAAGGCCAATGTGCCAAAAGCTCTCTTTATGACCCTATTTACCTGTGCCTCCACTTTCAAGGAAGTATGCCTCCATATTCCCAGATCCCTCTGCGCTACCATACTCTGCATTCCCCTACTGTTTACCATGTAAGTATTACCCCAGTTTATCCTCCAAGAGTGCATCATCTCACATTTAAATTTAACAGCTCCCAAAAATTGCAGCAGGATCTTGATCAGTTGGGCAGGTGGGGAGAGGAATTGTTGATGATATTTCAAACAGGTATGGGAGGTGTTGCATTTTTGAAAGTCTATCATGGGTAGGATCTACACAGTGAATGGTAAGAATCTGGGGAGTGTGGTAGAGCTGAGGGATCTAGGAGTGCAGGTACATTGTACCGTGAAAGTAGCATCACAGGTAGCTAGACTGGTCACAAAGGCTTGTGGCACATTGGCCTTCAACAGTCAGAGTATTGAGTATAAAAGTTGGAAGGTCATATATGTTGGTGAGGCTCCTTTTGGAGTATTGCGTTCAGTTTTGGACTGTGCAACAGAAAAGATGTCAAGCTGGAGACAGTACAGAGAAGATTAACAAAGATGTTGTCAGAACTCGTGGGGGAGGGGGAGTTGGGGGAGGGGTGGCGTGGCTGAGCCACAGGGAGAATTTGAGCTTGGGCTTTCTTCTTTGGAGCACAGGAGAATGCAGGATGATCTCATGGAGGTATACAAAATTGGGAGAGGAACAGGTCGGGTGAACACAGAGAGTATTTTGCCCAAAGTAGGGGAATCAATAGCCAGAGGACATAGGTTTAAGGTGCGGGGGGGGGAGATTTAATAGGAATCGAAGTGATAACTTATTTTTACAC
>JAVLUD010000251.1:0-10458 GCA_032162045.1 Torpedo suessii
AGAGGTCACAGAGGCTGAGGGAGCACTCGAGGAGAATTCACGGACACTCAGTTTCTCTGAAGGGACTCTCTTTTGCTTCACTTTCTCTTATTGTTGGGGGTGCCGGGCAATGCTAGTGGCATCTCTTTGTGTGCCTTTACTGCAGGCAAAAGTTACCGGTAACTAATTTTGTGTATGATTAAATTTGGTGTATTAATACGTGACGATAAAGTACTTACCTGCGTCGGGTGCGGTGCCGGTTGCTGCTGATGACGTATCCGAGGTGACGCACGGGAGTAATAGTGCACAGGCGCGAGTTAGTTAAGCAGGCGGCATACGTGGGATGGATCTCGGACGCAGGAGGAGGAGAGTGAGAGCGTCAGGATCACCCGTGTGGTGGTGAGCCAATAAAAAGGTCAGAGGGGTTTGGCTGGGTGGTGTTTTGGGGAGTTGAAGAATGCAGTGTTGTGTCTGAAGAGAATAAAGAGAGTCGACTCCATTTTGTGCTGAAAGAAACGAGTGAGTGTATTCTTTAATTGTGTGTAAATTGGGTAAATCAGTGCTGCTACAAAAGGAATCTTGAAACTTAAAGAAGGATTAGAGCCCAATGACTGTCAATTAATGAATTAATATGCTCTTTCCATCATTAGATTTCAGCAGTAATTGCAAAAATTAAATGCCCAAAAGTAAAATAGCAAGGAGAGTGGAAAACTGAAAGAAAAACTAAAATAATGGAAAGACTCTGCAGGTCAAAGAGCATTTGTGGTGAAAGAACAGAGTTAACATTTTAGATTGATAACCTTTCTTCAGATTAATAGTAAAGTAAACTGGATAGTACAGGTGGGGATACTGTTACGTAGTTGACAGCATTGGCTCTAAGTACCTAAGTACTACTTAGTATAAATTTCAGGGAATAGTTTCAAACTAGGTGTTACATCACAAAAATATCTTGCATTACACAATCTTACAAAAATATCAACCTCTCAGCAAAGGCAGACATTAATGAACAGTGGTGATTTTAGGATACTCAGGATGAATTATTTCATAGAATCATACAGATGGAAACAGGCCCTTCAGTCCTTCATCTCTGGGCTGACCATCAAGCACCCATCTACAACAATCCCATTTTTCCTCTCAGTTCCATCAACTACCCTGCTTCCCCCATTCCGATTCTCTTATCACCCACCTTCACAAGGTCCCCATTGTACCAGCCAAAACCTGGCAGAAAACTCCTCGTCTATTGGGCTATTCTGATATATTTCTGAGACTATTGTCTACAGTAGGCACCTCAAGGACCTGAAAAATACCACCAATGCTGTCTCTGCAAAACCCTCCACATACACCGAAAGGATCAGTGAACCAGAGTCAGTATTCTCTCTCAAGCCAACATTCCCAGTGTTGAGGCTCCAGTTACTCTCAGGCCACGTTATTCAGGTTGTAGACCTGACACCATGCATTTACATTTACCGTGCATGCATGGCACCAGATTCCCGAAACAGATACATTATTCTGAGCTCTGTCAAGGGAGTCAATTACCACACAGAGAAAATGATTCAAGGATGTGCTCAAAGCTTCATTGAAGAAGTGAAACATCCATATAACTGGTGGGAACCTCAGGTCAATAGTCAAGTGGAAAAGGGATATTCAGGATGTCATTGAAAACCTTGAGACAATATATGTGAGCACACAGGAAGCCCTGCATAAGCAACAGATTGAGTACATCACTCGCAAAATACCCACCCACACAAAGATCCTCCCCAACCAACCCCTGCCCTTGTCTACGGTTCCCACATTGGTTTCAATTAACACCTCAGACCTGCAAAATCAGTTATTCTTGATCCTGAGTGACAGACCACGAGGAAGAAGTATTTAAATTCATGTTGTTTGAAACCAAGATAAAATAAACACAGGAATGGATCTTTCATGGTTATTCTGTGGCATCTTTGCCATTCTCATCCAATTCCCACTTTAAAATCATACTGGATGCTTATCACCTGTTATTCTAACTATGTCTATAATGGCTATTTAACTTTTTTTCTCTCTAATAATTACATTGGTTTTTTGATTTATTTTGACCTATTAAGTGATTCATTTTTTAAAAATTGAAATTAATTATGCCATTAACATAGTTCAGCACCTGGTATTCCTGGTAGACCTTGGAGTCCAGGATCTCCTTCTCCTCTTCTACCTTTCTCACCTTTCTTGCCAGGGATTCCTGCAAATAGCAATTATTGACAACATCAGAACTGTTGATGTAAAAGGATAATTTTAAGATGTAGCTCCTAATACCATCCCTGAAATAAAGCGATGATTATTAACCAATGATTGAAAAACAATGAAGGTCACAGAGAATCACAGATTTGTCAAAACACATAACCATCAAATTCATGCCAGGTCCAAGAAGTGTAATCCAAACAGATCCTTCCCGTTTCTCCTCCATATCCCCACGCATTATCCTTTACAAGGGATGAACCAATTTTATTTTGATTGGTGTGATTAGTTCTTTTTCAATCAGCCCAATCAGCTTTGTGTAAGATATTAACTACACATGGGATATAAAAAAAGGTTTTTTTGCTCTGCCCCCTCCAAGAGTCATTGAAAATCTGCTACTGAAAATAGCTTTCTTCTATTTACCGTGTCTAAATCAGTTTTGAGTTTGTATATTTCTATTTATCATTGGATTCAACTTTCTTTGAATTTTGAATTGGATGTAATATTCCAGCTATTGCCTATCATTAAAAAAAATGTATGCTATGTTTTTTTGTTTATAAGCATATGAATCAACTTGGTTTTGAACTATTCTCTCAATATGTCCTGCCACTTTCAAAGATTGACACGTGGAAGAAAGCTGCAGGTAGTGCATATACTGTGCAAAGCCAGAATTACAGGCTTCCCACTGATAGAGTACCAGGGATTCCATTTACTTTGCCTTGCAAATTCTAACTGAAAATACAAAATCTACTTGCATAGGCAAACCTTAGTCCACAACTTGTTCATCAATGATAAATACCCGAGGAGCTCTCATGATGCTTTCCTCTTGCAGCTGTTCACAATATCCTCAAACTTTCAGCCACTAAGCAGCACCAACTGTTCACTGGCTCCTGCTTCCACTGGTAAATCTGGCCATAGGAGCAGAGTACTTTCACAATGAGAGGCTTGGAACAGAATGCTTGTTAGAGGAATCAGGCGTCAGGCACACAGACTATGTGGCCTGACCACTGGAGCTGGTTAATCATTTTCAGGAAGGGATGCTGACTTAGCTTTGCCTATCCTGCCATTAGATTTGGAAGTCTGAGCATTCAGCATTCATGGTACTTCTTTAGTGGTTTGAATGTGCAATCAAGAAGCCTCAGTAAAACTGAAGTCAATGAACATTAAAGGGAAACACTCCGATGATGGGAGTGGTGCATCAAACAAAGAAAAGTGGCTGTGGTTGGAGTTGTAAGTCAGTGTTCTAGGCCAAAGCCTTCAGCTGCTTCATCCATGATTGATCTTCCATCACAAAGACAAAAGTGGGGATGTGTATCAATATTTGGATAATGTTCAATTAATAGAGAATTCAGGAAAGGGGCAGTGAAATTCTAGAATTAGTATTAAAACAGATAAGTATTTTTAATGCTAGGAGCCTGACAGGTAAGATTGATGAGCTTAGAGTATTGATCGTCATATGGGATACTTGCTTTTATTAGGACATAGAATATAAAGATAGGAAGGTCATGGTCCACCTTTAGACCACAGCTGGAATTCTGGGTACTGATCTTGTCGACATACAATGGGAAGGATGTGATTGAACTGGAGAGGGTCCAGTGGAGATTCACCAGTATGTTGCCAGGGATGGAATGTTTCAATTAAGAGGAGAGTGGATAGTCTGCATTAATTTTCCTTGGGATTAAGGAAGCTGAGGGGGGACCTGATGAAGGTGTACAATATGTGCGACATAGAAGGGGTAGGTGTGAAGAAACATTTCCCATCACGGAGGGATCAAAAACAAAACAACATAGGTCCAGGATAAAGGGTAACAGCTGTAGAGAAGATCTCAGGGAGAATGTTTTCACCCAGAGGGTGATTGGAATCTGAAACACATGCCTAAGTCATCTTCTCATAACATTTAAGAAGTATCTGGATGAGCACTTGAATTGCCAAGCACAGAAGGCTACTGACCACATGCTGGTAAATGGGATTAGTATACATAAGTACTTGACGGCTAGCACGGACATGGCTTGTTTTTACATTGCATGATTCTATTTACAACATAGCAAATGAAACATTCTGGGCCGACAAGTAGCAAGTAAAATCACACCACAAAACTTCAGGCAATTGCCACCTCCAATAAGAAAGACACTGACCACCTACCCTCAACATTTGATGGCATTTCTATGTCCGATTCCCCCACCATCAACATTTTGACAGTACCATTAATACTTGAGGTCTTTATCTTTGAACAATTTTTCTCTCTGTGTCATCCAAATGCAGTGCTGTTGTACAGAATTTTTTATTTATTTAATTTTAATTTTTTTTTTATTTACAGCACGGAAGAAGCTGATTCTGGCCATTCTAAACCTGTGCTGCCCAATTACACCCAAATTAATCTACAACCCCATACATTTTTTGGAGGGTGGGACGAAACCGGAGCACTCAGGGAAAACCCACGCAGTTATGGGAGAATGTGCAAACTCTTTACTGACAGCGGCGAATTCGAACTCAGGTTGCTGGCACTGTAATAGCGTCATGCTAACCGCTACACTAACTGTGTTACCCAGAAGATGGAGATGAATTTTATTATCAATACGTGCCTTCACTAAGAGGTAGATTCAGGGACATGGAATCTTATTTTCATATGTTTCAGTGAACTAGTCAACAAATATTTGAAACTTGATCTCTGAATGTGCATAAGCACAAGCATTGTCTGCATACTGCAATTCAATGACAGAGGATGATCTTAATTCTGGACTGGAATTGATGAAAGCTAAAGAGTCCTGTAAATTAACTGTACTCCAGTGACAAGCTTGTTCGATGTGATATGCTGAATTGCAATGAGGAAGATTGAAGAGAAAGTTGGTAGGAGCTTTGCTCTCCCCAGTCTGCTCTGGAAGTATGTATCTGGTGGACCAGTTGATTTTGTGGATTGCATGTCATTGTGTAGCAGATGTGGAATAATAGCAAACTTTGCAGGTAAAGACTGCTTTGAGAAGGATTCTCCATCATCCCTCCTGGTTAATGATCAAAGGGTTTTATAAGGTTGATAAGATCATACACACTGGTTGATTTTGCTCCCTACAATTTTTTTGGATTTGTCAGACAGTCAAGATCACATCATTGTCCACTTGGAGAAAAGCAGCTGCAATTTCTCCCTCAAATTTGCCCACAAGACACACATCATCCTTAGTTGAAACTAAGTCAGTATGTGTCCACTGTCAATGCCAAATTCCAGGAGTGTCTTCACTGCAAGCATCACAATAGTTCAAGGAGATAGCTTCCCACCATCAATTTAAGGTAAATTAAGGATGACCCTTAAATGCTAACTTTCACGGCAACATTCATGAACAATGAGTGAATAAAATCACTTTTGCATCTTACCTTACTAAAGTCAGAGAATAGAAAACAAAATCAACATAACAAACCACATCTATCCAATCATGACAACCAAAAAACTGAACATCAAGAATCTTGATAGCAAAATCTTATGATTATCCTGCTCTTATGTGTCATCAAGCTTTCAAATGAATAGCATAAACAAAATATTTCTTCTTATAAGATGTTACTTGGCAGAACTCGTACCAAAAGCAGTCTCCATCCACTAAATCTAAAGCAGGAAAGAAGCAGAAAAGTTGATTGAGATTGCTGATGAATTATGAAATAAGTGGAAAATACAATTTATTTAACAGAAATATTCACTTGCTAAATTTTATACTTTCCAGTTCAGTCATATAAATGTACATTCCTGAGTAACAGAAAAAGTTGTTTGCAGGTGCTGAAAGTGAGATTGTTGTTAAACAAGAAAGTCTGCAAATGATGGGGTCGAGTGTAATACATACAATGCTGGGGAAACTAAGCAGGTCATGCTGTGGAGGCTGATGGGGTGGTAGGTGAGGACAAGGGTAATCCTGTCCTTGTTTCATCTTGGTGCATAAGGCGCCAGGGCAGATGTGCAGGAAATAGAGGAGATGTGGGTGAGGGCTGAGTCAATGGCAGTAGAGGGGAAGCCACGTTTTTTGAAGAAGGAAGACATCTTTCATGTTCTGGAATGGAAGACCTGCTGAGTTTCTCCAGCATGTTTGTGTATTGCACTGAAAATGAAAGTGTTATTTTTTAAGAATAAGAAGTTCATCAAAGCAATATTCTTTTAATGGTGTATCTTCTAATGGTTTTTATGCTAACTGTTTTTCAATTTAATCAATGGCATTATTGCTTAATATTCATTTAATTGCTTGATATCTTTAGGAGTTTGTCATGATGTGTTTTGAATGAACACACTAAGCAAGGTGAATTACACTTCTGAAATTTAAGCTCATCTACATACATGTTGAAAATCAAGTGGACGTGTATATGATCTATATTCTTTATGAAGTTCAGCATATTAATATTTGAGATGAAATTGGATATGCAAATAGTAAAAATAGAAGGAAATAGAAGGAAGTACTGATAGGAGTGGATGAAGTGGGATGTGTAGAGGCTTTTGAGCCTAAAATTGAGCATAGAGCAGTCAAAGTAATTAGCGTGTTTCTTCACTGTAGACTGTTTTTAATGTATCTTCTAATTATCGAGCCTTAAGATTACTCTCTGCTACTTTTAAGATGGATGCATTTTTAAATGATATGAACTGGTGTTCCACTCCAGTTCTATTCTTGATCAATCAATCAGTTACTTCAGCATAGATTCGGTTTAATTATTGGAGATTACTTTGTCAAACGTGGCTCAAAGAAACATCAAAGTAACAGCTGTGTTTCATGAGCTGCAAATCAACAGAAATCACCATATATATATTTTTTCAGTCTTACCCATGAGTCCTTGGATTCCTGGAGGACCTGGTAATCCTGATGGACCTGGTTGACCTTGCTTACCATCCAAACCCGGATGGCCACTTGGACCTTGGCGTCCTGGTAATCCTGGTTGGCCTGCTGGGCCTGGTGGGCCAGATGATCTCTTGCATGCCGGGCAGTACCAGAAGTTTTGATTTCTTTGGTTTTGCAAAACTGAAGCCAACTGAGCTAATATGGTTAAAAAAATAGAATGCATGGCAGTAAGAAATCATGTATTAAACCACACAAACATACTGAAAGTGTAGCTACTATATCAGTTCAATAAGAGAGCAAATGACACTGATTGCACAGTCCTGTACTCTCAATGAGAAACTGTTCAGATGAGCAGCACACACTGGAGAGCAAGGATGAAACAATACTGACAGTAAAGATTTGTTTCATCCTTGCCTTGTGCAAGCACAGTTTACAATTAGGATTACAAGGCTGAGGGACCATCTATTTTTCTTTGTGCATGAGCAGAAATACTTAGATATGCGCTTCGCTGCCATTTTTGCAATACAGGTAGCCTCCTTCTTGACAGGAGACTGTAACATTAAATACCAGGACTGAATTTAGCAGCTAACCTGTAATGACATGCAATTGCAATGATTTTCTTGGAGACTGATTACTTAATCTTAATAAAAAGGCATCAACCTAAAAACTTAAGTCTGTTTCTATCTCCACTGATGCTGTCTGACTTGCTAAATGTTTTCTGTTTTATTTCAGATGTACAGTATCTGCAGTAGTTTGGTTTTGGATATTTGAAGGTTGACAATGGAAAAGACATTAATTGAATGATTGATAGCCAGCGCTCTACACCTCAAGTATCTTCTTTTTTGACTGTGAGATTTTCTTGTTGGCGAACGAGAACAACAGGGTTGCAACTTCAAAATAATCCACTGATTATGGCATGTGTTGTGAATGGCAAAATAAGCTGTAATGTAAACAAACGTTTTATTTCTTCACTATCATGAAACTTTGCCGACTTTAGAGAGATCCAAGAAAATTAATGGATAGAGTTCTACAGCACATAAATGGGCCCTTCAGCCCAACTTGTCCATGCTGGCCAAGCTAGTCCCATTTACCTGCATTTGGCCCATGTAGAAATATCTTTTAAACTTGCCTCTGCCTCTTCTATTTCCTCTGGCAGCTCGTTGTATATACCCACCACCCTTTCTGTGAATTAGGTACAATGCAAGAGCCACAAATGATTCTTAACTACTTCAGTTCAGGAATGATTAAAGATCAACAATCAATGTCCACAACAACAAATGAATAAGTAAAAAAAAATTATGCATTATTATCTCTGAGAAGTAAACCATGTACAAATCATGATAGGGCAGTTTTCTACATGATTTATGAATGAGTCATTACTTACCTTTTCTCCTATGCTCTAATATAAACATACAATCATCCCATTTTCTGGCACCGCTCAATACTCTGTTAAAACTATAAGCTACAAACTCCAGAATCCTAAAACAAGAATCCGATTACTGTCAGAAATAATATCTGTTGCCAAGAACCCTGCCATAAATACTTGAACTCACATCAATAAGATTACATACACAAATTTACAAAATTGTTTGAACAACCGGAGTATCTGCTAGTCATCATACATGAATTGATTTTCCACTAATGTTTTCCTCATTCTGTGTCGTAACTAGTGGAAACATGAAAATTAAGCTGTGGGAAGCTTTAATGTGGGATAAACCAGGCTAAAAATGCACTTTTAATGGAGACCTGCAGACTGACAATTTAATTGCCTTTGAAATTTGAGGAAAGAATTACTCCTCTGACAATCAATTACCATATTCAATCAAATCAGTCAATGAATTTAGCAAGGCAAGATTCAGCAAGATAGGCTGGTCTGGAAGGCCAGGTTGCATAGGTTCCAGGGTGAGCTGGCCAAGTAGATGTAGAATTGGCTTGATAGTAGGAACCAGATGATGGTAGTGGAGGGTTATTCCTCAAATTAAAGGCTTGTGATCAGTGGTATGCCACAGGGATCGGTGCTGGGCCTACTGTAACATTAACAACTTGGATGACAAAATAGTTAGCATGGTTCGTTTGTTTGCAAATGACACCAAAATTGGTGGCATAATGGACAGTGAAGGTTACCGAAGATGACAAAAGGATGAACTGGGAAAGTGGAATTTAACGTGGACAAGTATGTGTTGCACTTTGGTATGTTAAACCAGACCGGACTTATACTATGAAGGGTAGGGTCCTGGAGAGTGTTGTAGAACAGAGGACTTGGTGTACAAGTAAATACTTCCATGAAAGTGGTGACATTAGTAGACAGGGTAGCGATGAAGACGTTTGGCACGCTTGTCTTCATTGGTCAGGGAAAAGAGTACAGGAACAGGGAGGTCAGTTCTAGTCACCTCATTACAGGAAAGATGTGGAAGCTTTGGAGAGCGTGCAAAGGAGATTTACCAGGATTTTACTTCAACCATGGTGTCCACAGATTTTCGTGTTTTACTTTACCAGGATGTTGCCTGGATTGGAAAATGTCTTATGAGGCAAGGTTAGCAGATCTAGGGCTTTTCTCTTTGGAGCAAAGAAGGATGAAAGGTGACTTAATAGAGGTCTACATGAGAATGAGAGGCATAGATAAGGTCGACAGCCAGCACCTTTTTCCCAGGGAGGGAACAGGACATCTGTACAAAGTGAAGGGAGGGAAGTTTAGGGGAGACATCAGGGGTCCGTTTTTTTTACATAGAGAGTTGTGGGTGCCTGAAATGCATTGCCAGGGGTGGTAGTGGAGGCTGGACAATAGGGGAATTTAAGAGGCTCTTAGACAGGCTCATGGATGAAAGAAAAATAGAGGGTTATGAGGTAGGGAGGGTTTATTTTTCTTTTGGTAGGTGTATATACTGTATGTGCTGGCACCACATCGTAGGCCGAAGGGCCTTTACTGTGCTGTAATGTTCTCGGTTCTATGTCATGTTATAAATGTACAAGATGTTGGTGAGACTGCACTTGGAGTACTGTGCGCTATTCTGATCACCCACATATAGAGAGGATATCATTAAGCTGGAAAGCAGAAAAGATTCACAAAAATGATCCTAAGACTGGTAGTCTTGTGTTATAAGGAGAGGCTGGATAGGCTGGGACTTTTCTTCCCAGAGAATAGGAGGCTGGATAAAATCATCAGAGGCATAAAAAAAGTAAATTGTCATCGTCTTTTTCCCTGGGTAGGAGATCCTAAAACTAGAGGGTATCGATTCAAGGTGAGAGGGGCCGATTTAAGAGAAAGGCCTG
This sequence comes from Torpedo suessii, assembly GCA_032162045.1. Lineage (NCBI taxonomy): Eukaryota > Metazoa > Chordata > Chondrichthyes > Torpediniformes > Torpedinidae > Torpedo > Torpedo suessii. The sequence goes on from JAVLUD010000251.1 coordinate 10,263, forward strand.
CAAGTAAGGATGGCAGGGTTTCCTTCTCCAAATGACACTTCTAATGACAGTCTGGTAATTTCATAGTTAATGACACTATGACCACCATTTTTTTTTCAAATTCTTGATATTCAAAATTTAATCAAGATTAAAATGGGAATTAGATTTGAATGTAAGAATAGATGAAAATCATTGGAAAGAATTATGTAAATTAAGT
>JAVLUD010000252.1:0-10454 GCA_032162045.1 Torpedo suessii
AAAGGTAAAGTTAAATGTAAAGGTTCCATTATTGTCATGCAATACTACATTTAGAATGTAACATACATGAAATTATTTAATTTTTGTCTACCGTAAGGTAGACAGAGAGTCGCTACTTTATCATAGCCACAAAAATGTTGAGAATGTTTGTGTAGCTGATCCAGGTTTGGCCTCAAAGCCACTTACTTGCTCTCCATATTACTCTATCCCCTTGTAGTACAAATAGCTGCCAGTCTCCTCAGTGAATATCTCCATTGACTTTGCCTCCTCATCTCCATCTTAAATGGTTCTAGGTAACATCACCAGAGGAAGTATCCTCTCAGCATCCTCCCTGTCAATCCCCTTTAGAATCTTAAATGTTTCAGTAAGAACACTTCACCTTGAGTTTATACTTATCGGACTCTACTTCTCCATGAACCACAGTATTTTGCAGTTTAATTTAGTTTTTTAAAAATGTAGACATACAGCACAGTAGCAGGCCCTTTCAGCCCATGAGCCGTGCCACCCAATTACATCCAATTGATCTACACCCCCAGTATGCTTTTGAACAGTGGAAGGAAACAGCGCGCCTGGAGAAAACCCACACAGACACGAGGAGAACGTATAAACTCCTTACAGACGGCGCTGGATTTGATCCCCTGTCACTGGCGCTGTAACAGCGTTGCGCTAACTGCTACGCTAACCATGCCACCTTTCATTCCATTTAAATAATAGTATGCTTTTTTAAAAATTCTTTCTTCCACAGTGGAAAACGTCTTATTTTCCCACATTCTACTCCATCTGCCAACTTCTTGCCCACCTATTTAACCTATCTATATCCCTTTGCAGGTTCTTTGTGAGCTCCTCACAACTTGCTACCCCCCCCCCCCTTTATCTTTGCATCATTAGTGAATGTGGCTGCAGCACACAGTCACTTCGTCCAACCCATTAATACAGACCACAAACACACGAGGCCTTCATTGATATCTGTAACAGTTCACTGATCACGAATTGTCAATGGAAAAATAAGAAGATATGCGATAGGAGCAGAGATAGACCATCTGGCTCGTTGAGTCTGCTCCTCCATTCAACAAGATCATGGCTAATCGTTCCCCGTGACCTTTAATTTCCCTTTTATTGAAAGATTATCTATCTGTGTTTTCAATATATTTAATGAGGCAGCTTCTACTGCTTCTTTGGGCAGGGAATTCCACAGATTCACTTCTCTCTGGGAGAAGCAGTTTCTCCTCTGTCTTAAATATACTCCCCTGAATCTTGAGGCTATGTCCCCTAGTTCTACTATCACCTGCTAGTAGAAACAGCCTCCCTGCTTCTATCCTATTTATCCCTTTCATAATCTTATACATTTTTATAAGATCCCATCTCATTCTTCTAAATTCCAGCAAAACAGTCCTCAAGTCTACTTTTTGCATCTACACTGTCCACAATGGCTTAAAGTTGCTTGCCTTTTCCCTCCATCCTTTTTTAAACAGTGGTGTGTCATTTGTTTCCTTCCAATCTGCCAGGATCTGCCCAGAGTCCAGAGAATTTTGGTAAATTATCACAAACACATGTACCATAACTTCTGCCATTTCCTTCAGTATCCTGCGATGCATTCCATCAGGACGAGAGGGCCTATTTACCTTTTGACTCACTAGTTTGACAGCACTATGTCTTTTGTAATAGCTTTTGTAACAAGATCCTTAATATCACTTTTTCTTTCACAGTGAAGATTGACACAAAATAGTCCAAATTCAGATTGTGCCTCTAAGTTAACAGCAATGCCAATTGTTAATGTTACAGAGGTGTTTGACACCTTCCTATTTGTTATTCCTCCAAGCTTCCTTTAGCTGGGTGGAATGTCTTTGAAACAGAAAAACACAAGGGTAAGGCGATGTTGAGGGTTCAGTTAATAAATGAAGGTATGCTGACTACCAAGTCCATTTTGTAAATAAAAAGAGACAGTGGATGAGTTGTAAATGGAATACAGAAAGAGGGATGAGTCATGAGCAAACCTTTGTTTCTTTGGTCTCTACAGCTCCTATGGTAATACCCTCTGCTAAGCAATCACAATGAGTGCAAAAACTCAGAAACAAAAAAAAACGCTCGACGTAGATTCAGTGTATAAGACGACCCGAAACACCAAAAAAGAACCCAACCTACAACAAATTTTCAAGCTACCAGTATATAAAGCATCTTCATTCTTTCTCCAATCTCTTACCAACTTCTCACATATCTCAAATGTCCTTGCAGCAGCACAGTTTCTGGATTTCTTGGCCACTTCTATTACTTTTAACTTAAAACTCACTTCATACTTTCGTTGTTTTGCTGAAGGCTCCATGATAACAACCACCTTCAGGCAATGCCCAACAACTCAGTCATCGCGATTTTTGGGGGGGGTCGACTTATACGCCCGATATATGATAAAACCATGAAAATGAGGCTGAAAATGGGGACCTGACTTATCTGAAGGTCGACTTATACGCTGAAATATACGGAATATAAGAAAAATTGATATTTATTTTAAGATAAGGATATGAGAAAAAAAGATCTTGTTTAAAAAATAATAATTTGGCCCCATTTATGAGAATGACTGATGCTGCTAAATCAGAGCAGCTCCTGAATGAAGGTTTAATATTGTAACATTTTGTTATGCTGGTGTTTTGTGGTTTGAGAGAGAAATCTGCTTAGTAATACAGAGGTCAGAATAAAGCCCGTTTCTCCCAGCTGCAACCTTCAAGCATGTCAGCTGTGAATACTGGATCAAGTGCATCCTGTATGTGTCCACTCATCACCACAAGGTCTCTTGATGTTTGGGTGTTTCTAAGGATGAGGTAACTCCAACCTCCTGCTTTGTAGTTGCTGCATATGGCACAACAGATGCTGCTGTTCTGCACAAACTCCCATTTGTAGTAGGTATCCTTTAGGAGTCCCACCTCTTTTCTCAAAGCTTAGCTCTGTGCCTGTCATAGCTGTTGGCCTCTCTCCCAATCGTTCAAGTGTTTCTGCTTTGGAAACTGGAAGAACATGCTTGTAACTTGCTCGGAAACTGCAGGAACAAAAAAAGCATGTTATGTAATGAATGTCAAGAAATGGAATTGGAGGGGGGGGCGGGAAAAAAAATGGAATTGGATTAGAGATTTGAGTTGGTGACCTGGCAACAGAAACACATGGGCATAAGAAATAGAAGTAGGATTTGGCCATCCAGACCCGCATGCCTTCCCTTCCATTCACTGTGATTATGGCTGTTCTATTACTTCAGGGATATTTTGCTTAATCAACCTTATATTACGAAGAATTTTGTATGTTTCAGTGCGATCACCTTTTTCCCTCTTTATATTTTTGACATCATCCCTTCCTACATTGATCTTGACCAGCAGTCCTGACCCAAAGTGTTGAATGCCCATTTCTACCCATGGATGATGCCTGATCCGCTGAGTTCCTTGGTGGTAAATCTCTCAAATCCGACGCAGCCTGGAAGGAGTTTGTACGTTCTCCCCATGTCTGTATGGGTTTCCTCTGGGTGCTCAGATTTCCTCCCACCCTTCAAAACGAATGGGGATTTTGGTTAATTGGGTGTATTTGGGTGGCACATGTTCGTGGGCCAGAAGGGCATGTTAACGTGCTGAATGTCTAAATTTAAATTTGAATTTAAAATTTAAATGTTCACATGACATTCCATTTAACACACATTTGTCCATTTACTGAATCTTCAGGAGGTAATGGCAGGTACTCTGCATCCTTCTTACTGACTGCACCTGGCCTTGGAGACAGAATATTCTGATGTGACCATATAATATGTTTAGTGTTGCCATCCAGCGATTAATTTCAGGCAACTTTCTCCTGTATGGAAAAACAATCTGTTCCAGCACTTATCCTTCTCCAACGTCAATTTTTTTTTCATGTACGATAAGTTTGGTCTGTTAAACCTGGAAAGTGTTATCCACATTTTTTTTCTAGTACAACTGCCTTGCTGCTGAACTGTTTGCAATTCCACTCAGTTGTTTGTTCAGTCACCTTGCAAAAGTAATTTGTTCAGCAAACTGCTTTGGTCTGTAAGTATTTTCCTATGTATCAGATGGAGCCGCGCTTCTTTGCATTTCTTCAGCAGGGTTTTTATGTCAGAAGATCTTCCAATTAATGTTTGGAATGAGTTGCCTTCTGTAACCAAATGCAAGAGAAGCAAAAAGGGTCTGCCATTTGGAAACAACTTTTCCAGAAGCGTGCAGAACTATCTGGTGACACCTTGGTGACCATTTGTTTGTGTTGTCCTATCAACAATTTTCATCCCATCTTTTCAACATGTTTTTCATTCAATTTATTATATTTAACATTAGCTCCTACGTATACCCACAGAATTACTGTTGAGGATGCATGCAGAAAAGAATGAGACAACTATGGTTGGAAATTTAATGTATACTTCAGATAACAGGAATCTAAAGCTGGAGAAGGTTGAAATTAAAGTTCATTTGTTAAGATGTTACCTAAGAATAAAATAAATGTGTTCAATAATTTGGATCTGTTTTTATTTTGGTTTCTGCCGATGCTCTTGATGTTGTATTCTTCTTAGTAACCTGCTGCTGTTCTTATAAATATCTTCCTCATCTTCAGCATTTACTCTTCAGCAATCAACTTCACATATCAGTTCTAAGATTCTGCAAATCTAGCATGCAGGAGGAGGACCAACAAATTCATGCCACCTCCTCGTGGAGCAATCATAACAATCCTGTTCCCGAGTTTGTTTCCTCATAGTACTGCAAATTATTCTCTCCAGTGCCCATGTAATTTCATTATCAAGGTCAAACAGTTTCTTTTATATAGCAAAGATAAAAATATATAACTGACATTTTGGACCTGAGCCCTTCATCCAAGGGCTCAGACCCGAAACGTCGGTTATGTATTTTTAACTTTGCTATATAAAATACACTGTTTGACCTGCCGAGTTTCTCGAACATTGTGTTTTTACTTCAACCACAGTGTCTGCAGACTTTCGTGTTTTACTTCTGACTACTGTAATAACTCTGTGATAATCTCTTTGAGGGATGCCTACCCTGAAGAAGTTCTCCTTTGCTCTCTGAAGGGAGTTCTGTGAGAGTCTCTCTCACTGCTCCCCATCTGTAATCCCCACTGATCTCAAGCTCTACGACCATGTACTCACCTAGACTCGCTTCCACATCCACGTTGCCTTCTTTGCTATTTGCCTCCGCCACCATCTTGTGCCTCGTGGTTTTTCAGCCTCCCAGTTTGGCCCCAGCAAGGATCTCAGGTGCCTACACAGCATTGACTGCAGATCTCTCCGCTTCTCCCGACCACTCCTATGCATCACCCTCACCTCGATGCAGAGATATCAACGGCAACTCACCCTCTCCCTGTCACTGCTCTGGATCTTGCTGGCCATGGCCCACAATGGACCCCTCCTGTACTACATCTGCTGCCGGATCCACACGTTCAACCATCGGCTCTACACCAACCTGGCATCTATCAAGGAACACAAGCTTGCCTCCCTAGAGACTGCAGCCTCTGCGACTCTCAACGCGGGTTCCCATCGTGGCACCGGCCACCTGCCCTCCAGAGCTCCCCACACCTCCACTGCTGACTCCAGCTGGTGACCTGGCCGCCCGCCCATCAGACCCCCCATAGCTTCAGCCGCCAATAAAGGATGAAGGGCTCAGGCCCGAAACGTTGGTTATGTATTTTTATCTTTGCTATATAAAGTACACCGTTTGATCTGCTGAGTTTCTCCAGCATTGTGTTTTTACTTCAACCACTTTGTCTACAGACTTTTGTGTTTTACTTTTAATTATAAAGGCATTGATCGAATCTGTTTTCACAATCCCTGCAGTTAATGAATTCTAGATCCTAATTTCTCAACAGATAACGATTCCCTTGCATTCCCCTTGTATCTTTTGCTAAAGTTTTGCATCTGATCCATAAATCACTTGCAGTTTTCCTCTATTTATGTTTTCTAAATCAATCAAGACCTTATAAATCACCATCAAATCTTCTGACTACCTTATTTTTGAAATCTCTCACTTCTGAAACGATTGGAGTAAATATTTCTTGAATCTTCACCAGGACTGTCTCACACTTTCTAATGTGTGATCGCCAGAATTGGGTGCAATAATCCAGTTATGTCAAACCAGTGTTATGCAAGTAAGGAGGCTTCCCAATGGCCTTCTGCACTTTTTTGTGAGACTATGAATACTTCTGCTGATTCTCAATGAACTTTTCCCCCTTCAGCTGCCTCCAAACAATGTAACTACCTTTTCAAGTTGCTCTCACTTCGAATCCCCCAAACCAGTTGCTACCACTGAGAACAAATATTGCTCCAACAAAATCAATAAACACCATCCCGTCTTTTCATTACTATTATGCATATCCCTCTTTGCAGTTCTTGATTTTTTTTCTGTAGTTTATGATATGGCCTTTTCCTCAATGCATTTTCACATTCCCTTCAGACAAGATGTGGTTGAACTTTTGTTTGGAAAGAAAAATCTCCAGATCTGCCATTGTCCACACTTCATGTATTTCATGTTTGAAATCCCTCAAAATCCCTCCTCGTCTCCTTCAGTTACTTGGCATCATCATGTGCGGATGAGTTGTCTTTTATGTGAATGGATGGGGTGATTAGTTTGGTGAGTTTTTATAACACGTATAGTGAGAAGGGTTCTTCTGCGAGTGGTCTGACAAGCGAGCTTTAACATGCAGCCATATAAATTAGAAGAGTACAGTTTACAGAATATAGTGTTACAGTGAAATAAAATATTAATTAATACCAAGCAAGGGGAGCATGAAAATACTGTTGGGGTTCATTCAGGAACATCATGTTTGTGGGGATAAAATTGTCTTTCAACCAGTTGGAGCATATGTTCACACTCTTGATTGATCTCCCTGTTGTGAGAAGGCAAAGAAGGTGTAATGCATCCTTCAGTGCGTTAGCTGCCTTTCCTTTGGCAGCAGGAGATGTAGATGGAATCCATAGAGGGGAAAGAAGTTTATGTATAGTTCTGAGCTGCATTCACTACCATCTGCAGCTTCTTCCAAACTCGAGCAGAGCAGCTCCCACACCAAGCAATGATGCATCCAGCAAGCATGCTTTCTACGGTGCACCTGCAGAAGTAGTTGAATGACGAGGAGGACATGTTGAACTTCCTTTGTCTTCTCAGAAACTAAAGGCTTTGGTGTGGTTACCTGATCGTACCGTTGATATGCTTGGCCCAGGTCAGGTCGATGGAGATGTTTATTCCTTAACTCTTTCCACTTCAATGAATTGAATGTGGTGGTCTCTTCCCCTTCTTCTAAAGACAGCAATCATCTCCTTCATCTTATTGACATTGAGACAGTTTGTTAACTTGGCTCCATGCATCTTGACTTTCAATCTCCTTGTATTCTGTCTCATCATTATTTTTATACCTGGCCACTGCTGTGGTATCATCAGTGAATTTGAAGATGGAATTGGAACAATATTTGTCTGTACAGTCGTGGGTGTAGAGGGAGTATTGTAAGCAACTGATGACACATCAACACATCCTTGAGAAGCATTAATATTTACTGTGATTAGAGAGGAGATGTTACCTATGTTCACTGATTGCAGTCTGTTAGACAGGAAGATAATGGGTTTTCTTGGGACTATGTTATTGAAGGTAGAGATACAGTCGATGAATAGTAATCCATCATAGATGTCCTTGGTGTCCAGATATTCCAGGGCTGAGTGGAGAGCTAGGAAGATAGCATTTACCATGGATCTGCTTGGACATTAGATAAATTGGGGTGGCACAGTTAGCATAACAGTTAGCACGATGATATTACAGTGCCACCGACCCGGGTTCAAATCTGGCGCTGTCTGTAAGGAGTTTGTATGTTCTCTCTGTGTCTGCATGGGTTTCCTCCAGGGGCTCCAGTTTCCTACCACCCTCCAAAAATGTATGGGGTTGTAAGTTAATTTGGGTGTAATTGAGCAGCACGGTTTTTAATGGTCGGAATCGGCTTCTACTGTGCTATAAATAAAATAGAAAAATATATATATATATAAATTGAAGTTGGTCAAGGCTAGCTGATAAACTAGAGTTGATGTGTCCCATGACCAGCCTCTCAAAGAACTTAATAATAATGGATATCAGAATCAGCCATCGGTCACCATTTAAGCCCATTATTACGCTCTTGTATAATTTGTATGATGCGGGAATTGTGGCTTTTTGCAGAGATAGATTAAAAATACCTGTGAATAAGATGTGCGCAGCCTCTCAGGACATATCCTGGGACTCCCTATGGGCCAGTCGCTTTCCAAGGGTTCACCCGCTGGAAGGCCATCCTGACTTCAGCAACAGTGCTCATGGTTGTTGATGTGGATGATACTTCCTTGCTGCTCCGCATTTGAAACGAGTTTAGAATATATGAAGCTCATCAGGAGGGTTGCACTGTTACGTGCTATCCCGCCCAGCTTTGCTTTGTATTCAGCAATAGCATGCATATACCCTGCCATAGTACCCGACCATGTTCTCTTGGGAGTCGAGTGTGGCGCAGCATGCCTCTTGCCTTCCCTGTTGGCCTTGTAGGGATAGCAGTTGAATTTCATGTGGAGGACTTGGTCTCCTGACTTGAAAGGCTCTGATCTGGCTTTCAATAGCAATTCAACTTCATGGTTCACCCCTGGGTTCCAATGAGTGAATGCCTTTATCATCTTCTGGTCACTCAGTCTTCTACAAACATGCCGAAGAAGTCAGTGACAGCAGTGGTGTGATCATAGAGGTTGTTCGCTGAATTATTGAACACAGACCAGTCCACCAACTCAAAGAGGTCACATAGGATGTTGTCTGTAACCTCAGACTGTTGGTGAATGACTTTCACCCTTGGTCACTGCCTCCTCAGCTTCTGCTTGTATTCAGGTAGCATCAGTCCAGTCTAATGATCTGACTTGCTGAAGTGTGGGTGGAGAATGGAAAAGTGGGCATTCTTTATGGTTGTGTAGTTGTAGTTGGGGCCTTTGGTGGGACGGGAGCCTTGCTGCTGGTACTTGGGTCGGCTACTCAAGGGTGGCTTGGTTGAAGTCCTTCATTTCAAGGTTGTTGTTGGAGGTGAATTACTATGTTAATTCTTGCAACGTTCTCTTCAGATTAATAAACTTCAGTATTGAATATCAGATGTCTCTGATTCATGAAGCATACAATTTGTTAAAATATACGGTATGTTTAGCAATATTTATAAAGGAAATCTTACTAAGTTCAACGGGAGAACTCAAAATCATTTCAGCTATGAACTGAATCAATGATTGGAACATAAATTGTACAGAACTCATTTATACCACCTCCTTACCCCTTCTACATTATCAAGACCGATAGATAATATTATTAAACACAAGTTCCGTCGTTGAGGCAGAGGATAAATATTCCTTTAGTTCGCCATCACTCTAATTTTCTGGCTTTAGGCTGTGATCTTTCTTAGACATTTGCTTTTCTTAAATAAAACTTCAAGGCTTTTCTCTTATTAATAAGCTGAGAGCTTTCCAATCTGTATACTAAATCTTCTAAAACTGTTAATGCTCCTCTTTTTTTAACTTTTATCAGCTTCAGGTTTCCAACTTCATAATGAAATATACTTTATTATATATCACTGTCCAACCATCAAACTTTTTGACCACTGAAAAGCTAACATTACATAAAAATTAATAGATGCATTACCATAGCACATTTCAAGTCGATCTGATTAACCCTTTCCCTAACAATCGTACAAGAACTGATGACACCCGTTCTGAATCTCTTTTCATCTATCAGTTTGTTAAGCTTACACTTTTCCAGACTTGTTGCCATCTTGCCTTAAATAAGCCTCAAATTTCTTTGGTTTAATATTAGAACGGTTGATGCATTGTCAAAACCAATGTAACTACAACTCCATTAAACCCTCTGCTACATTCTCCCCTCATTTTAAGCTCAACCTACTGCATTCGCATTACAATATTCACTCACAAGCTGATTTTCTGACTCATGCCCCCCTCAACAAAGTTATCACTGGTAGTTTTAGTTTTGTTTGCCTCTGTTATTAAATTAGAACTCTTCGGACATGCCTGTCAAATTCATTTTCTGCAATGTTTTATTCATCAACCCTCTAGTCTTTTCTTTCTGTAAATCCCTGGACATCTAAACCTCTTTCTGTATCCTATTCCAAAGCATGATCCATAGGCAAGCACTTCCATCTCCAATGAACCCGTTTTTGTTTCCATTTCCCTGATGCTTAAAATTTAACATTTTCACCACTGACTCAAACAAGTCCATAGATTTGTGTCCCCATTTTTGTAACTCCTAAATTTGTGTGATCACTCCTTCAAACACTCCTGTTGCTTGGACTTGGCATTTCCTCCTTTCTCTACCTTTGGTAACGTTGTAGCGCGTCGCTACGGTTATAGCTCTGCGCATCGAGTTTGTCGTCGAGTTGGTCGTCGCTCTAGTTCTGGAGCTCAGGAGAGAGATACACACCCTCCG
>JAVLUD010000253.1:0-10451 GCA_032162045.1 Torpedo suessii
TAATACATGATGTATATCTTAGTAGATTAGATTAGTAGGATAGGAGGGTTAGGGAGGGGAGGGAGGGATAAGGGTGGGAGGGAGGGAGGGTGAGGGGTGTAAGTATATCACATGTAATTTGAATAATTTCTTCTTTTTTTGAAAATATGTATCGTGTGATTTAAAAATTTTAAATAAAATATTGAAAAAAAGTTATGAGTGTGCAATTTAGTGTTTCCTAGTGTGCTGTATCACATATTTATGAAACAATATCTATTTATTTATTTGTTTGTTTGTTTATTTGTATAGATGAAATATTTGTCCTGCATATGTATTGTTTATCTGTATGTGTGTTATGCCTCTATGTGCTTTTGCACTGTTTTGCACCGTGGAGCAGAGAACGCAGTTTCATCGGGTTGTACTGATACAATTGGAAGATAAATGAACTTGAACTTGGAGCTGCTCTCATCCATCTAATTGGAGAGTATCCATTACACTCCTGACTGTTGCCTTGCAGGTGAACATGAAGACGCCACTGTAAGATATGGTTACCAGATTGCTGGCCAGAATTCTGGAGCATTGTTGAAGGATTGCTAGTTCAAATACCACCATAACAGCTGGGATCTTCACATCCAAGTAGTTAAATAAACAAAGATAAAGTTGGATTCAGCTGCTGATAGTTATAAAATACATCTGGTCCATGTGTATTCTTCAGGGACGGAAATCTGCCGCCCTAATATAATTTGACCTATGTGTGACTCCAGGCCCTCCAATGTGGTTGTATCTTGACTCTTCCTCAGTTCAGGGGCCATTGGGGATGGGGAGCAAATGCCGACATTGCTAGTCATGACAACAGGTTGATGGGGTGATAATTCACTGGGTTATGCAGTGTAAATCATATCCCAACATTGACAGATAGATATCAATGTTGTAGTTGGACTGGATTGGGTTGGCTAGAGATGTGACTAATATTGAATGGCAAGCCTTCAACATCACAGATGGGCTATTATCTGCTTCCATATGCTTTGCTGTACCTCTTGTTTTCAGCTATTTCTCGATATCAACGAGTGAATCGGTTAAGCTGATGACTTGCTTCTGCAAAGGCAAACATCTCGGTGGAACTCAAGATAGATTGTCCACCTTAAAGCAACTTTAAGGTTCATCACCTTTCTCGGTAAGGTTGTCAAGTCCTGATGGTCTTAGCTGCCATCTGGGCCTGCAGTAGATGCAGAGGACACTGATACCATGAACAAACTAAGTTGATCTCATCTTCACCAATCTACCTGCTGCAGATTCATCTGATTTCTGTACAGTTCTTGAGGAGACAACATATCTTCTTCACAATGTATGATAGAGTATGATAATCAAGCAAAATGAGGCATGTTCTAAGAGCCATACAATTGTACTCCTCCACAAACCATAGTGTTGCAGCCTGGTATTTCTTTCACTTTATCTTATCATCAAGTCAGGATATGTAGCCTGGTTCAATGAGAAGTACCACCAAACCGCTCTAAAAAGTAAACCAAGCCAGTGAAGATGTCATACTGTACTGCATATATTCCATGTGGCATTGAATATCTGATTCATGATCATGAGGATGCGATGTAATAACAAGACCAAAAGATATAGGGGCAGAAGTAGGCCATTTGGCCCATCGAGCCTGCTTTGCCATTCCACCATGAATCTCTTTGGGAAGCATTTGATGTAATGCACCAAACATCACAATGTTCAGGATGCCCTGGATTACCCAGAGTTATTCCCGCCTCATTGTATATTATTAGCGTGATGTCTCTTTGGTTGCTCTGTTCTACTGGTGGGATTAGACAAGAATCAGGTTTACAGTGATCAAGGGGTAGAAATCTTTGCAGGCACCTTTTGTCCTGGACTTATAAACGTTTAATGAGCCGTGAGCCAGATAGAAAGCCTGTGCCGTTGGATCCCACACTGTTAACATTCGGTCTGCACTGATACATCATTGAACATAGGATTAAATGCCAACAAAACTGACTCAAATGATGTGGCTCTGGAACCATATAAATTAAGCGCATTTCTTTTTACAACCTGTTTTTCCTTAATTTTTCAGAAGATGAATTGTATTTGTTAAGTGGTTTTCTTGATTAGAGAACTGGCATATGTTTAATTTCCCAAATTGTACAATAAAGAGAAAACAACTTCACAGACAATTTAACAATTTCATTGAAAAATGTAAAATAATATAAAATGACAACTGTGAATGTGAATTATAGAAATATCTACCACCTCTGGGCACCGGTTGAGTTAAGGGGCTCAAAGTGGATTGCGTTTGAGATTTTGTTTAGGGGGTTTTGTGTGATTGGATAAAAGTTTAATAATGGTTGGCAAGAATGTTTATAGAATATTTCTGGGACATCTCAAGCACATAAAAATGCTTTGCCTTGGGCATGCACAAGTAAATAAAAGGGTATAAGAGAACTGGAGAAAATGCTACTATCACTTTGAATGCAGGCAATCAAGCCTGAAACTGCGACTTTCAGGGATTTGTACACGTTATCCTTGATTGGTATTGAATACACATTAATAGCTCAGTATTGGAGAGAGAGGAGAGCATCAAGTTCCTCGGAGTATACTTAAGTAGTGGCCTATCCTGGACACACACATTTCCTCACTTGGCAGGAAGGCGTAACAGCGACTGCATTTCCTGAGCAGACTGAGGCGGGCAAGGCTACCGGCCACCATCATGTCAACTTTCTACAGGAGCTCTATCGATAGCATCCTGGCCGGCTGCATCACAGTGTGGTATGGTTGCTGCCGAGCATTGGATCGAAGGTCAATCATGGGACAATAAGTGCAGCAGAGAGGATCACTTGGGTCTCCCTCACTGCTGAAAATAGGTCCTGGGGGAGATGTAGGGAGGGTAGAAGGTGATACTGCTCTCTGTGGATGCTGCGTGACCTGCTGAGTTTCTCCAGCACTTTTTAGTACTGCACTGGACCCCAGCATCCACAGATTTCTTGTTTACCTGAAAGTGAGGGATACATTGTTCTTCATGAATAATGACCATTTAATAACCTCTTCAACTTTCTTACCATGGAACTTGGCTGCAGCACTCTGGACTCATGCCTTGATTGGTTTAATTCTGCATCAGCAATCACTGTCCTCGCTGAATTGTTGGAGGCCATTTTACACGTTTGAGGACATCTGCCAACAGATTTAGGAAGAGTTCCAGGAGAGAGCCAAATGAAAGTGAAAGGCAGCCAATTGCCCCTGTTACCATGCCAACAGGTCTACTGATTCTACTTGTAGGCCTCTTTTGCCCCTTTATCACATTCAAATAGAACCATAAATGCTCATGTTATCGCACTGATATTTGAAAAGTCTATCATTCAGCTGCTGAACGTCAAAAAAATAATTCAATATACAAAAGTAACATATCTATGAAAGCTGACAATTAATCTAGTTTTTTTTTAAACACGGGTATTGCACTAGTGTGACTGCAGTTTAGGTAAATTTGAGCCTGAAAAACATTGCACTCATGCAACTTTAAACAAGCATTTAGTTATTTCCTGCAATCACTCTCTACGCAGGTTCCCTTAAGACGTTGAGATCACCATGATTCAAACAGATCACTCTCTCAGAGATGGAGGACACAATGATCAATCAATAAAGAATCTGGACATAGAAATGACAACGGAAGTGCTTTTTAAATTTAAATTTAAATTTTAATTTAGACATACAGCATGGTAACAGGCCTTTTCGGTCCACAAGCCCGTGGTTGTGTATCTACATGTGTTGCACCGAGGACTGGAGGATGCTGTTTCATCGTGTTGTCACCCAATTCTATTGACCATAGACCTTTAAATATTTTTCTTTCAGATCAAATGTTGGTTACTAGCTGGAGTGAATAACATTGGTGATGTTTGTCCTTGAAGGAACAAGGAGTGAGATATCTTTTTCCATCTACTCTTAGTCGACAACAGACAGAAACTGAGAAGAATTAATTTCCATCAACTTGTCCAAGACTGAAGTTGACAGAATACATCCACTGCGCTGACAGATCTGTGAGCTTTAATCTGCGTTCGACATGCGAGAAAACAGGAACATGGTGACGCAGGTCCTTTTATGTCGCTGTTCAATTTCTCCGGAGCTAGACTGAACTGAACCTTAAGAAAGCAGCCTCTATCCTCAAGGACCCCTGCCACCCAGGCCATGCCCTCTTCGCTCTGCCACCATCGGGAAAAAGGTACAGGAGCCTAAAGTCGAGCACTCAACGGCACAAGGACAGCTTCTTCCCCTCTGCCATCAGATTCCTGAATGATCAATGAACCACAGACAGTGCCTTATTTTGACTTTTCGTGCACTATTTTTTTTTGTAAGTGGTTGATATGAATGTTTGCGATGCTGCTGCAAAACAACGAATTTCGTGACTTGTTCGTGACAATAAATTCTGATTCTGAGGTGTGGGCGCAAGTGTTGCACATCCTGCGGCCACAGGGGAAGGTGCCGGGGGGGGGCGATTGGTGGGGAAGGATGAGTGGACGAGGGAGCCACGGAGGGAGCGGTTCCTACGGAAGACAGAGAGGGGAAGATGTGTCTAGTTGTGGGATCCTGTTGTAGGTGGCAGAAATTACGGAGGATAATGTGTTGGATGCAGAGGCTAGTGGGGTGGTAGGTGAGGACAAGGGGACGTAGTGGGCCAGGGCAGGTGTGTGGGTAATGGAGGATATGTGGGTGAGTTAGTAGAGGGGAAGCCATGATTTTTGAAAATGTTTCTTGAACAAGAGTGCCAGACTAATTTAAAAAAAAACTACCTTTATTTTTTTCAGTTACATATCGGGAAACAGGGCTGTATTACATCACTTGTACAGTCAGGCAGAGTTCACTTTATTAGTATTGACATAAAAGCGATGACTGCATAAAATTATTGGCCTAAATTGAACACAGCCGCATTTTCTAATCATGACCAGACCACGTCGTCAGAAGGACACTCCTTTCCAGGCATAAAATGCAGCACTTGAAAAATCTTGCCATTAAGCTTGGGTTGGTGTTCTGGTCTCCATTTCGGCAAACAGGAAAATGGTTGTAAAGATTACAGTCCATAATTACATTAATATACAACACACTTTCCTTGCTATTGGTGACAACATCGCGTTGTGCACACTGTACAGGCAAGAAGCCTACCAATGAAAGTAAATTAAACATGATGCTAAAATTTATGGGAGGTACAGAAATAATACTGTACTTATTTACACACATTATGTAATTAAAGGTAAAAAGATTTGGTCAAATACTGCAGACACAAAAGTGGTTGCCTGCCCATTATGATTTGCAGTTTCATGTTAATATTCTAACTTTTCTTCCAGTCTTTCTATTCAAACACAAAGAAGTTTGCATACAATGTATTATCTGAATGTAATACATTGCATCAGATATAATTCAGAACTCGACAATGTCAAGAATATGCAGCGCAAGATTGAAACTGAAAACCTGTATAAAACAGCTCAGAAACACTGCACATCATTGTAAGTCCCACTGATGTATTTAAATGTCTGTGGAAGCGAACTGTTGAGGAGAGGATGGAAAACAGAATGAGATGTTTTGTTGAACAGCTGATCTGTTCTGAATGCAGGCACTTTAAGGATTTAAAAGGAAAGTACCTGACCCATCTCCAACATGAAGTCTTTGAACAGCTGTATTTACAATAAGAAAGGAATGCTTCACAAACAACTGCACAGTTTGGATACCACAGCTATTAAATGCAATAGGCAATATTATCTGGCCCATTTGTTTCACATTCTTTAGCTTTCCATCAAAGAACAATTTTATGGATTAGACGTAGTGCATCCAAGTTGCCTGGTAATATCAAATGTTAGCCAGGCCTTGCCTAAAATCAATTTAGGCCAAAGCATTTGGTGTGTTAATTAGTTCATTCAAAATACATTGCTCTCATTATCCATCATCACAGGTTTAGTCCATTTCCGACCCCACAGCATTCTTGAAGGCATGATCAAAACACCTCCTTACCTCCTTCTTTCTACAAGTGCTCAGGACATTCAGCATCTATCAGTCCAAACAATACATTAGGAAGCACAGTTTACATATTACAAACATGTCATAATATCATACAATAAGCACATGCTGCCCTTTCTACTGCATTTCTTCTCCATTTGGAGGTAAATAAAGCAGGTATTGTTGGTACACATGAATGTCTAGAGCCGTCTCATGTTGTATAAACTGTAATAGTGCAACAGCCATGATTCACCACCTGCTGAATCAACCCATTTCCTTCCAGAGAACCTTTGGAGAGTGGCTTCTAAAAAGGCAGGTGTGCACAGCATAAAAGGTAACACTGAAAATTTTGTGCCGAGATCTTCAATCAAGATAAATAAAAGATGATTGTAGAATGCACAATTTTCTTTGTTTTTTTTTTGCCCCAGCTTCTTCAGCTGTTAAGATAATGATAATCGTGTCTGGGGT
Organism: Torpedo suessii; assembly: GCA_032162045.1. Classification (NCBI taxonomy): domain Eukaryota; kingdom Metazoa; phylum Chordata; class Chondrichthyes; order Torpediniformes; family Torpedinidae; genus Torpedo; species Torpedo suessii. The sequence goes on from JAVLUD010000253.1 coordinate 6,433, forward strand.
CCTATGGATGGCAGACCAAATTCCTGACTATGCAGTTACTACAGATATATTCAAAGGAGCTCCTGGGGGACAAATTAATCCACAAACTGTAAACATTGAGGTTGTCACCATCAAGCACCTTACAATATTCCTGCTTTCCAAGCACTCGGGCAAAATCAATCCCTCATCTAGAAACACATTCCAGCCTGATTTGGTTAAAGTCACATGAATGTTTTTTGTTTCACACATTACCTGACTAAGGGTCCCTCCTTCAACCTCAAAATGTGAACACACAAACATAGAATGTGACATAGTTCCAAGATGATGAAATAAAAACAGAATACCCACATAAGACAACCATCCAGATTACTGGGCAAAAACATAAGGAAAAGTCCTTTGATAAAGTCTGTTGCCACTGCAAAGAAGGTTGGTATTTTTGTTTTATGAAGAGACAGCAGATGAACAAGTAAGTAATTCTCCATGATCAGACGGCTTCCAGAGTCATTTGTGACGCTGAATAGTTTTCCTTTTTCTCCGCTTGAAGAAACAGCAGCACCTGTGCACGTTTGAGAGGGAAAACATGATCACTTCAGGAATCTAATTCAACTGTAATTATACTTTAATCAAAACTCTTAGAACCAAATGGTATATTCAGCAAATTCTGTTACTTAGAGTCAGATATGTAAGAATTAAATTTTATTTTGAATTGATGTATATTTTACAGAGTGGGAACAGGAAGCAACTGGGATATGTTAGTAGATGGGAATAGAGGAAAAACCAGCACAAACCCCAGAGTCACAGAAAAGGAGGCAAGACCAACCCCATGATGACAGGAAGAAAGAGACCAAGAGCTGTAAACAAGACCAGGAGAAAAGGATGAGGTGTGGGTTCAGGCGCCTGCCTACATTTTGCTCAAACCTGAAATGATGGTCATGTATCTTTATCTTTGCTCCATAAAGTACACTGTTTGACCTGCTGAATTTCTCCAGCATTGTGTTTTTACTTCAATCACAGTGTCTGCAGACTTTAGTGTTTTACTTAGATATCTTAGGGTTGGTCTGATCATACACACTGTATTGGGTGAACAATGGGCTGCTGGAGGAGCCCACTGAGTGCCTCCAACAGCTCCTTGTTTTCTCAAGATTTTTGTTTCTCCCCTAACTGTACTTAATCTGGAAATATCCTATACGAATTTTAAGAAAACCCCAAAATATGAATCAAAAATGCAGGTTTGCTTACAGTCATTTTCTAGTTTGCGCAATGGAAGATACTACCAAATCAATATTAATACCAGGAAAAACATGGCCAGAGCTACATATCATTGAAATTTACATGAACGACCCTGATCATTTGCTGTCCACGAGTTTTGTTCACATGGTTCGGGAGGCATATTCTGAGTGTTGATTTAAAGGTGGAGCAGATTATAATTCCCCCTTTCCAGCTGGGAAGTGAAGCTAACCTGACCTCCATCCCATCCCCCCTTCCCAGCCGCAACTTTTTGCGCTTACTTGCATTAATTGTGTGAGAGAAAGCTGTCAGCCTTGAGAACATGTAAAATCAACTGTCTTGGAAAACAATGAATCTAACCAAAGGCTGTTTTTTTGTGTGCCAGTGAGACTCGTCGCATTTGTGTAAAATGCCGATGGTGTCTTGATTCGCTGTCAGGTACATTTACACAGTCGAAGACAAATAGACGGGAGTAAGTGTAGCGTTGTGCTGCATTTATTGCGAGCAGGTGGGGGGAGCAGTGAAAGTACGCACGCTCCCGCTCAGACTCGCTCCTTGCTGACAATGCGCGTCCCCGCCGCGGGGCGCGCTGAGCAGGGGCACGAGAAGGCGGGGAGGGAAGGCAAGGCTTCCGAGGGCTCTTCGCCCCACGCACAGTCTGCGCCGTTACCATGAGCAGGGAAGATCGAGAACAGCAGCGTGCATCCCGATCACCCCATCCATCGCTCCAGCTCGGCCACTGCAGCATTGCCATCCAGCCCACCGAGAAGAGAGAATGGCGGGGGGAAGAAAAGGACTTGTTGCCCCGCAAAACACTTTTTTGGAAAATATTGTCCGGCGATCCAATGGTAAGTGGGAAGAGACTCCCAATCTATGTTCTTAAAAGTTCGGGTATTTTAAAAAAATCATAAACTAAAGTGGGATTTTGTTTTGGTTTTAAGATATCTATCTTGCTCTGTGTTTCCGTGGTTCCTCGCCCTTTGAATTATTTGCAGGTATCCCAGTAGACTTTCATTATTGGTTCTAGGGATATACAGTGATTTCACTCCAGTGTGGATGCAGCATCAGCAGTGGTATGGGCTGCTGTCCACGTTCTGCGGACCGGGGGGCGGTTGGCACACACGGCGTGAGTGCAGTATGTGGAATGCATTTATTGACCTGAATTGTTTTGCAACCTCCCCCCCAATTCCACGCACCCTTGCATCGCGAATAGGACCAAGCTAACGGGGAGCGAAAATGCTTTCAAAACAGGAATTGAATTTGTGCATCCTGCAGTGTTTAAGATCGGTGAACATTCAATGCAGCAGTCAGCAGCCGAAAACGCTGCAAGTTTTTGCAGTCAAAAATTGTAAACTATGGAGCGAGGAAAGAAATTCTGAGCACTAAATGCCCCAAAACAGTAACATTTTAACATTTCGAAACATTTTCTCCAGCTTTCGGGATGTAACAAATTAAAAACCACTTCCCAAAATAATGAAACGAGAAACTGTTTTTGTTGAACACCATGATGCTGATATTTTTATGAGATTTCTCTTACTCATTCCGCTCTAAATAAAACGCCAGTATTTCATCAGAATCAGCATCTTTGATCATAGAGATTAGTGTTAGAATGTTAGTGGTCGTGGAACGATTACTTTAACAATACGTGCAGTAGAGAGCGACACTGCGCGATCAAAAGGAAACATTGTTGTCAGATGGTGGCGATTATATTTTTGTGCGTCTTTTTTTGTTCCACTGGGGATTACCCCCTCATTGATTTCTGTAAAAGGATAACGGGGTCGTTTGAACGAATACACAGATCGCACAATTCAGTCTATTTGCAACTTCGACCTGTTGGCAAAGGAAGATTTAAAGTGAAATGTTCGAAGATCATAATACCCCATTTAAATGGAGTTCTCCAACTCTTTTATATTCTTTCGTTAATGGAACTTCAAAATCACGCACAAATACTGCATTTGTTTTCATAGAATCATTTAACTGAATCACAGATCAGACCCTATTTAGAAAGATAAATTATTTAAACAAATTACGAGCTCCGTACAATTTTATGACTTGGAGGGAAACATTATTTATTTATTCAACCAATCTATTTATTTTTATATTTATTTATTCATTTTATTATTATTATTATTTTAAAATAAAAAGGGTCTTTGAATTTACATAGTCAGAAAGTATATAGATATTCCGGGAATCGTGTAAAACTATAACATCCTAATAAATGTACTTTGTAGAATATTTGAGCATCCTTTTGTTAGTACTGAGAAGGGGTCTTGAGCTTTGTTTCTGTTTTGGTTCATGACTAACCCCAGGGAACTCCAATACTGATAAGAACGGGACTATTTTGAAGATTAAAATTTATCGCAACAGGAAATTTTCTGACTATATTTGAGGAACAAGAGTTTTATGTAATTTTGCAAATTATTCGACGTTACCTTATGCAGTAGTTAATAAACAATTACAACAGGGTTTATCCTACAAACAGGACGGATTAGTGGTCAAGGAAAAAGACAGGAACGGAAATCTTGACGCATCCATTCCAGCTCAGAACATTTCAAATCGATATTCCAATTTCAACTTTTTTATATCAAATAAACGATTTTACCTCGCCATCAATAAACTATCACCGTTGTTTTGCTTGTCACTTTATTTTTCTGGGTTGTCAGAAAATTGAAAAAGGTCTTAATTTTTCAGTTCACAGGCATTTACCAAGAATTAGAGGGCGGACTGTTATATAGATTAAAAAGACAAAGTGTAAGTAATGATAAAAGGACATATTCCTGGCAGATCTGAAACAAAAAGGCCAATTGCATAAA
>JAVLUD010000254.1:0-10449 GCA_032162045.1 Torpedo suessii
AGCCAGATCAGAGAAGAAACCAGTAAGGACGATGTGTTGCAAATGCTTTCTCAACAAGTAATACAAGGATGGCCAGATACAGCCTGCAATACGTCAATATTGGTCTATCAGAGACGACATATCGTTGGAGAATGGTGTTCTGCTGACTGGATCAAGACTGATTATGCCTGAGACAATGCAGAAAGAGATTCTCCAGAAAATACATGAAGGTCACATGGGAGTGGTAGAAGCGGGAACAATTGTAAAGTTAAAAAACATTTACATAGATAGAAAAGATTTTGAGGGATATGGGCTAAATGCAGGCAAATGGGACTAGCTTGGTAGAAATCTTGGTCGCACAGACAACTCGGGCCAAAGAGCCTGTTTCCATAGTACAAAACTCCATGAATCTTTACAGAAATCACAGGGCTGCACAGGATACTTTTCCTGACTATCTCATGCATGTAATATTTAAACAAAATTATTTAAAAAAACAAAAATTTGTGTTCTAATCCCAGCTTTCCAAAACTTTCCAAATATAAATACAGTATAGCAATCTCTGGTACAACTTTCAAATTAATATTTCTTTAAATTGTAAATTACCTTTTCACAAGAAATGGAAAATACTGAAGAAATTCACATTCCTCAAACATTAGAATCAGCTATCAAAATTTTTCACACCATAATACGGTCTCAACTTGATGCCAGTGTTAATGCATTTGGTTGTTAATTCCAAATTTATTTGGTTTAAAAAAAAAATTCCTGCTTCAATATCCACAGATTTTACATTCTATCAATGCTGCTTTGTCATTTTTTTTTTCTTTGGGAACCCCATAGCCATAAGGGACACAAGCATAAGTCAGGCAATTTCATGTGAATGGGAGTACTATATCCTTTCAGCCAGCTAAGAACTGATCAAATCAATCACACACCCATCAAACAGTTAAAGGATTAGGCTGCATTGAACCAATTGTATTGTCAAACCCAAAGGTAAAAATTTGATTCCAAATGCATCACAATATTCTGCAAACTTACTTAAACCACCTACCAGACATTACTCTGTGGGCTATTGCTTGCTGGCTCTTCCCTCCAGTTTTATCACAATGGGACTTTTCACAGCAGTATTCAGAACTCTTGATGACCTTGACATTTTTACACTGGCCAGCAGCCAATTTCTTAGTGCAGGTAGGGGTGCATCCCAAAGCACCATTCACGCATGTGCATTTATAGTGGCAATGAGGTTGGAATGTTTGACCGTGTCTATAATATATTCCATTTAACTCACACCCAACTCCAATAGTATCTAAAGAAAGCACAGACCAGTTTGAGAAAACAGTAGGTTAATCTATGTACACGTTTAAAAATTGCTTATTCATATTTTTAATTTTACTGCTGTCATCATCAATTAGTTGTACAATGTTCCATATGCATTCATTTACATTTATGTAGCAAAAAAAGTTATAGTTATGTAATATTACAGTTATTCTTTAATTGTTAATGAGCTTGCATTTCATATACAGTTGATCCTGGTTGCGTTTTATATTTAGTTGATCCTGGCTGCCGCCGCTCCTTAGGTCACCTGACCTCTCTTCCTCCAATCAGCTTCTTGCTGCTGCCTCACCCCTTTTTTAAATTAGTTTAAATCCACTTATTTGGAATGTGTTGTATGAACTAAGTAGTTTTTATTTCTCATTTTCAGACTGTAGCTATACAATTAAGTAAAGCTTGGAAAGTAGCCACCAAGTTTTTCATTCTCACAACAGACATGAAACTAAGGGTGCGTAGAGACTTTGAATGGTTTTCCTTTTGTAAATAATGTATTGTGAATAAAGGCTATTTTTGGTAAAAAAAAATCTTTTGGAAAGAGACTGGTCCTTCAGACCTTAAGTCTTCAATACCTTCTCCCTAAAGGTAGCAGTGAGAAGAGGTTGTGACCAGGGTGATGGGGGTCCTTTATGATGTTGGCTACCTTCTTGAGGTAGCGCCTCATATAGATGCATTCATTGGATGGGAGGTTGAAGCTTATGATGGACCTGGCTGTGCTGTTACCTTCTGGAGCCTTTTGCATTTTTGGGAAGCCTTTGAAATTACCAGAGCAGGCTGTAATTCAACCAGTCAGTACAGTTTACTTAACTGCTCTCTAACCTTCTTCTATATGACTAAGATCACATTTATAGGAGGCTTGTGTGCAACATTAAGCATGAGTGAATGGGCCTGTATCTTCACTGTAAAATCAATGTAATAATGTCGATGTAAGAATTCAGACAGAGACCTGGAACTGACAATACTGAGATAAAGTTGTGCATCATGATGGCTTTTAAAAGCTGTAAAATTGCTGCAGCTCAAACACAACTGTTAATCGCAACATTTTTTCGAAACCTTATCTTGAAGAGGCTTTATTTTACAAGAAAAATATGGGTCACCTTGGACCTTTTACCTTGCTCCATGATTAAAGATTGAGTTCAAAATGGAAAGCCTGTCTAAGCGTTCAAAAACTTAATGGAGCAATTGCTTTTTAGAACATAGGGATAGAAGTAGAAGAAGGTGAGAGTGGTGCCATAGGCTGCTCTGCCATTTCATTAAAATCATAGTGGTGTCTCAAATTCATTTGCCGATAGAAAATTTATATCCTTTAATTTGTTTAAATTGATCATCCTCGGCCTCAAATGTACTCAACATCTAACCAGCCAAAGCTCTCCTAGATGTGGAATTCCCCAGATTTTCAACCCTCCCCAGAATAAAATTTTTCTTCATCATAGCAGTTAGCTTATTGCTATCACAGCACCAGCGACCTGGGTTCAAAACCGTCGCGGTCTGTCAGGACTTTTACGTTCTTCCCATCACCGTGGGTGTTCCAGATTCCTCCCACATTCCAAAGACATACGGAGCAAGTAGGTTAATTGGTCACATGGGTTTAATTGGGTGCTGCGGGCTCGTGGGCCGGTTACTGTGCTGGGTATCTAATTTATTTTTTAAAATTGCAGTCTGAAGGGCAACTTTTTATCCTGAGACTATGCTCCCGAATTCTGAGCTCCAACTGAAGGAAACAACCTTTCTCCATCAACCTTGTAAATCCCTTTCAGTATCTTGTGATATTCTATTTATTTCCTTATCTTGCTTAGAAAAAGTCCAACTTCAGTAACCTTATTCCATGCTTTATTTTTGAATGGAAATTATATCATGGAAAGTATCCACCAAGGGAAATGAGGCTGCTATGTCATTGAAATGGAAAAGCATATAATAAGATGTGATACCTTTGGCAAAAAAAAACATCTGTTCAAGAGACCACAAGCAGACAAGACCACCACAATTCTCTGTGCGTATTTTATAACACATAATTAGCTCTCAAAAATATATATTTCATGGACCATCATTATGAATAATTGTGTCAATAAGTTGCCTTACTACATTAATCTCAGAAACATGGAGCACTTTTAAAATTTTTTAAAAATTTTCACTTGGTTGTCAATTTTTTAAGCTCCCCTTATTTTTCTTCTCCTCCCTATTTTCACATTATTTTATTGAGTGAAGCTGGGTAGTCCACCATACAAACATTGGTGGAGTTGTTGGGCTCCCATAGTGGTGGCCATTACAACGTGAAGAATTGTTCAGTATGCCTGTCTTTGCTCAATGTTGCAGGTTCACCTCAGTTCCAGGACTGCAACCCCGAACCCTGGAGGGGAAATCTAAACACCAGCTAAAGTAGAGGTTCAATATTCTGCTTTGGAATTCAACAGGGTAATGTTTCATTGAGTACAAGAGAAAAGTGTTCTACCTTGTTTCCCATCCCTCTTTCCCTTCCTCGCTGTGCTGATTCATAGTGGGATATATTTCTATTAGTGCTGGCAGCTTTCCAGCTTTCCACCCAAGAGGCCGATCCAAGTCTGTGAATCTAGTTAGTGATTGTCAGTAGACCTTTTCACCTTGGGAAGCCAGATTTCTGAAGATAATCCAACATCTACGGCACGGGCATCTCCCATTGAGAGTATCTGAACAAGGGATTGGAATCTATGGCCCAGATAGATAATTATTCCTCCTTTACCAAAGATGCTAAAGCAGATTAAAATGCCCCAAATGCTTGCCTAAGGCCATTCAAATTTCTACAGCGGGGAACCGTGTAATTTTCCTTTTTAGTGGCTTGGTTCAACATCTCATGCTGAATCTACCCACAGACTCATTGAGAGACTTTGGTTGAAGATAGTTTTACTATAACATCTGTGTCAAGATCTGTCCCAATGTCATATTGTTAATCAACATTTTTTTTTCTATTTCCCAGATTTATTATCCAATTCTTGGCTTCCCTCCTGAAGCTGTTGATTGTTGTCCTCAGACTTGCAAACTTTAACCAAATGATCACTTCAATGTGTGAACCAAGACAACTCCCTGATTATGAAAGAAATTATAGCTGATCCCACTCACACTTTCCCCCAACATCCATGCACATGCACGTTACTGAGCTTCACTGAATCGACTCAGGAGTAGGAGCAGCGGGTATTGATTTTCAACATGGCTTCCTATCACAAAAGTTAACAGAAGTTATCTCAACAAAGAACAGCAAGCTCAGCAGAGAATGGGAACTGTACCAGAGTTTTTGTTAGTCCCGATGACTTATCTACACAGAGTGTGTATTCAGACCAACAAGAAATGGAATTGCTTTGTTCGTAAAAATCAAAACATTTTTGTGTTATTGGCATTAATGAGAACAGATTCATGTTAATTTCTATCAAATTTTCTGCAGGACAAGTTTATACCAATTAGCTATTTAGGCAAATTTTTGGGCAACACGGTTAGCATAGTGATTACCGCAACGCTATTACAGTGGCAGTGACCCAGGTTCGAATCCGGCACTGTCTGTAAGGAGTTTGTATATTCCCTCCGTGTCTGTGTAGGTTTCCTTCGGGTGCTCTGGTTTCCTTCCACCCTTCAAAAACATACAGGGCTGTAGGTTAATTGGTGTATTTGGGGGGAATGGGTTTGTGTGCCACAAGGGCCTGTTACCGTGCTGTATGTCTAAATTAAATTGAAAATGGATCACTAACACTCCACTAACTTCTTGCTAAAGGAAAGTAGCACAATGATTGAGAGGCAGAGCAAAAGGAGAGGCTATTCAACCCCTCAAGATCATGGCTAACATCTAACTTACTTTATCTGTCTCAATTCCAATTGTTACCCTAGTTTGTCAGCAGTTTTTTAGCTTTGAATTTTATTTTTTTCATTAACTTTCATATGAATTGTTACCTGAAAGGTGCAACTAACTTGGAAAGGATTTGCGATAATAGAAACCAAGAATGCTCAGAGTTAATTCTTCAAGATAATTTCCCTGGACTGATATACCTCGAGATCCATGTCCCAGAGATGGCTACTCCCAACCCAAGAACAAACAATGATTTGAGTCGCAAAAACAAGAAGTGGTAGAAATGTTCAGCATGTCAGGGAACTGGGGTTAACTTTTCAGGCTGATGAAAGGTTAATGACCTGAAATGTTAACACATGTTTCTCTTTCCACAGATACTACCTGACCTGCCAAATATTTCAAAATGTCAATTCAATAAGAACTTCTTGTCATTAAGAGCGGCACAGTTAGTGTAGTGGTTAGCACAACACTATTACAGCGCCAGCGATCTGGGTTCGAATCCTGTGCTGTCGTTAAGGAGTTTTGAAGGAGTTTTTACGTTTTCCACGTGTCTGCATAGGTTTTTTCCGGGTGCTCCTGCTTCCTCTCACACTCCAAAAACGTACAGGGTTTGTAGGTTAATTGGGGTATTTGGGCGGCACAGCCGCGAGGGCCAGAAGGGCCTGTTACCATGCTGTATGTCTAAATTTTAAAAATATATATACATAAGCACAATCTAATGCATGATCTAATTGGATAAGTGGGTTCCTACCCCAATATAGAATGACCTGCAAAATATTTTGGTTAATCTACTGGCCTCTCAGTTGCACACCCTGCAGTTCTCAGCAAGGCACTTGTACCCAAAGGATAGAATTCTAGTATTTTCTTGTGAAATCTCTCACCTCTGCCTGTAAGATGTGAAGCTATGTAGGAGAATTCTGCCCACAATCATTCTATAGAAAAGGGTCAGCTGCCCCCAAACATCCATCTCTCCCCTTCTGTCCTCCAGCAATCCAGAAACTGAGGATCGTAAAATCAACTGTAATATTTTTTAAAAGTCTTAGGGAATGCAGCAGTGTTGGAGGTGCTGTCTTTCAGGCAAGATATCAAATCAAAGCCCAGGCTGATTAAATTTGATGGGCAGAGCAGTTTTCCCTGGTGTTGTGACCGATATTTTTTGCCAATATTGCAAATAAGTCTGCCTATTTGGCTATTGTCATGTTACTGTTTGTGGGAGTTTGCTTCGTGAATATTTTGTTGTGGTTTCCTCCACATCGCAAGTCTAACAGTGTTTCAAATAAATACTTACCGGTAATTACCTATTAATCTGCTTTCGGAGATTCAAATGATATACATTTTTCTTTATTAATCTGATTCTCGTCTTACTGATTGATGGAGAAGGAATGACAAAGGAAATCTGTGCATTTTTTTTCCAATTAAATCTTCAGTGTCCCATTGATCAAGCGTTGCATGGAAGTTTCAGCTGCTTTTATGCTGAGGATTGGACCATTGGTTCCCAATGCGAGCATGGCAAGCTTTCTAAGTATCGTTAGTTAAACTGATTGGAACTGGTGTGATCGCTGAGAAGCTGGTGTTCGCCCTAGAAGACTAACTGAAGGAGGATGTCATCTTTTGTTTTCCATTAAACTCACGAGTATACTTTGAACCGAAAAACTCGAGTGGTTGTTACAGTATACTTTGTGAGGTGGAAAAGGTCCAAGTGAAATGGAGCTTTTAGGTGTTCTTTTTCAAATGGATGACAATTATAATTTCAGCGTTCGAAAACACAGTGATACAATTCAATGAAAGTAGATAGTGTCTACGTATGTATTTTTAAGATTGTGTTTGAATTGTGTCCTAATGTCCCAAATTATAATTTGCTTGTCAAAAAGGCGAGTATTGTACTTCGCGTTGTTTCAATTTTCTTTCCATAACTTCTCCTTTCCTCTTTTTTTTTAAATTTTATTTTTTAATTTAGAAATTCAGCATGGTAACAGGCCCTTCCGGCCCATGAGTTGGTGCCGTCCAAATACACCCATGTGACCAATTTATCTACTAATCCCGCACGTCTTTGGAACGTGGGAGGAAACTGGAGCACTCAGAGAAAAACGACGTGAACATGGGGAGAACGTACAAACTCCTTACAGACAGCGTCAGATTCAAAGCTGGATCGCTGGCGCTGTAATAGCGTTGTGCTAACCACCACACGAACCGTGTTGCTACAATAATGAGATTTAACTAAAATTGCTGCAGCTCTGCAATGTAGTGATCATGCCCAAAGCTGATGTATCTCAACAATATTAAATTTTTTTTAAATCTGCTTTAAAAATATGCAGAGGCACACTGGTAATTTGCAATCTGTCATGATTAAAGTGTTTCATGGGTAGGGTTGAGCAATGTCTAGATAAGCAACAGTGTGCTGCATAAATTGCTAAATATTCCAGTTCTCAGAATAGTCCATCGTGGCAAGCTCACACAAGGCCATTGAGTGACCACTGTGAGAAATGATGACTTTTATAACAATGTTAAGGTTGTAATCGAGTTGAGTCAATCATCATTAGTCAAGAAGGCTCAGCAGCGCCTTTTTTTCCTAAGGAGGTTGAGGAGGGTAAGGCTATTGACCCCCATCTTGACAACATTTTACAGGAGCACAATTGAGAGTGTTCTGTCTGCCTGCATCAGTGTGGTATGGAAAGTGCTAAGCATCAGCCCAGAAGTCAACGGAGGATCATAAAAATGGCCGAGAAGATCATGGGGCCTCCCTTTCCTCTATTGACAACATTCACCGGGAGCGTTGCTTAATGGGGCTCAAAGAATTATTAAGGACCCTTTCCATCCAGCACTCAGTATCTTTGACCCACTTCCATCAGGAAGAAGGTACGAGCATCAAAATCAGGACTGCCAGGCTGGGAAATCGCTTCTTCCTACAGGCTGTGAGATTGTGAATGTGTGTGTACCGTGGTCCGGAGAAACACTGTTTTGTCTGATTGTATATGTACAGTCAGATGATAATAAACGTGACTTGAAATACAAGCTGCATTTCCATGGCCATTGGCTTTGCTGTAACTTTTCCCTGAGGGGATCAAAACTCATTGAAATGAAAATGAGGGAAAATGCTACCAAACTCAGGATAATGATTGGTTTTACCTTGCAAAACACCCACTGCATTTCCCTTCTCTTTCTCGATAGTTCCACAAGCCGACAGATCTTCCATCAAGAAATGCCTCACCCATGCAACCTTTGAAGTGGGTGACCTTCACTGCTGGTGCTTTCTGCACACAAGTGGAACAAAGTTATTGCAAGGCTTTGATGTTAATGCAAGTGAAGATGAAAGCAGACAATTACCAGAAAATATCTTGTCTTTCAACTGACCTTCATGTTTCTGGAGAGACCTCCTATGAAAACCAGGGTGGAATTATTCACGTCCAACACTGTGGAAATGCCAGGAGATGTAGCTTTTTTTACGACAGGCTTATCTGAAGCAGAAGATCCAACTTCTTGAACAGACAGAGTACCCAAACGTCCAAACCTTTCATTCAAATGCAATGTACAACATTGAGTGTAAAGTTATAATTCCTCAAGAAAACCAGCAGCATAAATGTTTACTTTGGAGTTCGAGTTGTGCAGCATGACCCAATTCGCTCATGCTGGCCTTGTTGTCCTTCTAAGCTGGTTCCATTTCCCTGCGCTTGGCCATATCACTCTATTACTTTCATGTCGATGTACCTGTCCAAGTACCTCTCTTTTAAATGCTGCAATGGTATCCGGCTCTACCACTTCCTCTGGCAGCTCATTCTGCATTCCCACCACACTCTGTGTGAAGAAGTTGCCTCTCAAGTTTAAATCTTTCCGTCACCTTAAACCTATGCCCTTTAGGCCATAAGACATAGGAGCGGAGTTAGACCATTTGGCTAATTGAGTCTGCCCGCCATTCTATCATGGCTGATTTACTATCCTTTTCAACTCCATTCTCCTGTCTTCTCCGCGTAACACTTGACTCCCTTCTTAATCAATTCTGAAATATACCCAATGACTTGATCTCCATAGCCGCGGTAACAAATTCCACAGATGCACCACCCGCTGGTAAAGGAATTCTTCCTCATCTCTGTTCTAAAGGGATGCTTTTGTACTCTGAGGCTGTGCTCTTTGGTTCCTGACTCCCCCACCATAGGAAACATGCTCTCCACGTCCACTCTATCCAGTCCTTTCACTATTCGATAGGTTTCAATGAGTTCCCCCCATTCTTCTGAACTCAAGTTTTAGACTTCATTAGTCTGCAAAAAGATTGTATTCATTCATTATATTTATGCTCCTCACAGTAATAACAGAAAACAAAAATACAACAAGAAGTTCTTTGGGGCAATGTTTTCTTACACCACCTCTCATTTCTTACATCTCCATTGAAAATACCAGCTTTAAGGAATTATTTGTTTTCACCAGGTCATTGATAACAATATAAAACGTGTAGCAGGAGGGAACATCAACTTGCCTGGCAGCATGAATCTTGTACCACTTGTTTGTGTTAATTTGAAGGTCAGGGTATTCTAATCTTGCAGTCCCTGAACCCACGTCCCACAGAAAGGCAACTCTGCCGCGTCGCATCTCCAAAGCCAAGAATTCAGACTGTCAAATAAGTGCAACAGACAAATGGTTAACAAGTTCAAAAATGGCCAAACCCGTTCTGTCGTCACTATTGCTACATGCTAGATTAATGCAAGAGACTAAATCTGAGGTCTAAAGCTAACCGTGAAATCTTTCCATCTTAATTAACAAAGAAGCCTGGAATAATTAATTTTAAAAAATCATTTTTTTCTTGGAAATGCGTTTCGAGACATTGGAGAAAACGGGTATTTCCTTTTAAGTTAAATTAAATGACCAAAAATGAACAAATGTATATTACGCCATGATAACAATGCTAGATGTTGGAATCAAAATTAATTTCTATTTTAAACACATAAAACATAACCATAAGTGTAGAAAGGGAATCATACAAAGGGATACTCAGCTTTGCACCTCATCTAAAATATATCACCTTTGACAGTGATTTGTACAGGAATGAAGTGTAAGCCTGAATTTTTGTGTGCAAGACAGTGGAATGGTACTGTTTGATCTGGAAACCTCTGATGCAGAAGCAAGGGTGTTATCCCATTATCTACAGCAGTTAAAAGAATTGCCATTCTTATATTGCAAATCCAACTAATTACATTTCTCATCACTCCAGACGCTCTGGTTTTCTCCCACTTTTCAAAACGTACGGAAGTTTTAGGTTAATTGGGGTATTTGGGCGGCATAGGTGCGTGGGATGGTAGGGCCTGTTACCGTGCTGTATGTCTAAATTTTAAAAAAAATTTAAAATG
>JAVLUD010000256.1:0-10431 GCA_032162045.1 Torpedo suessii
CCGCACTTGTACACACTTCACAGATAGGGACTTCCAAACACACTCCCGATTCCCTGTACCAACGGAGGTGCGGCTCTCTGCAAGCACTGATCTATAATTGCAGTACTACGGCTCAACTCAGTGTAGGTGGCCACCTTACCCTCGACTCCTCCAGAAATGTCCACAGTAGCGACCTGGCGTGGAGCGATGTCCGTGGCTTGGACCAAGAGGCAGAGAGAGAGAGAACTGTGGTATGCGTCGATATTTATACTGTTCTAAGCTGGGCGACTGGCCAATGATGACACTGAATCATTTAAATAAGCCAGCGGTAAGGTATGCACTAATGGGTGGCCGGAATCCAACCTTGATTGGCAGGTGATGCCACTTCCAAATAGGTTTCAGACAGGGAGGTCACGTGATCCTCCGTAATCCACAATGATCCAGACAGGGGGAGGCCACGTGATCCTCCGTAATCCACAATGATCCAGACAGGGGGAGGCCACGTGATCCTCCACAATCCACATATACAAGAGGGGCCTCACCTTGGGTGCAACAAGAAAGGCACATTTCAGCTCGGTTTCTTGTGATTCATTTGAGGATCTTTTGTTGGTAAATGTGATGTTTTTACATTCTAGTCAGCAGTAAATGTGTTGATATATCATCTCTGCTTCAATTTGCTTACTACTATTTTGATACTATAATGTACTAACTTCGTGTGGACAAATAAAATTAGTAATTGCACCAAACTAACCTCACAGGACAGCAAATTGTTGATAAACACCTGTATTTACTATTTTGCTTTAAACGTGATGGTCATTAACTGAGCATTGGGGTTTTTAGCTCTTTGTTTAGTGTTCTGCCATCAAAATAGTGGTTCAATTTTCCACTGCAGTGGAATGTTTTATTTTGATAAGATGTTGCTATCTAAGCTAACTTTTTTTTAAATGTCCACATGCTAATAGGTTTTCAACATTCAACCAGAGAGATGGAGGCAGAAGATGGGAGCTCTGTCTCGCTGAAAAGGATTCACCACGTCATTGTACGAGAAGTATTTTTAAACTTTGGTTTTCTTTCTGTTCCCATATCTATCCTCCAAAACGTGCGGGGTTGGTAGGTTAATTGGGTGGGCACATGTTTCATAAGCCTTCTACTGTAATGTATCATTAAAACTTTAAAAAAAGCACTATTTTAGATGATGGAAATAAAATAAGAGCACAAATTGCTGGAAATACTCAAACAGGTCAGAAAAGATGTGAAGAGAAAGAGAGTGAAGTTTGAAGGCCTTTTATCAGGCTTGAAGGTTTAAGGGATGAATTGCATCAATTATTGACTTTTGCGATATCTGCTGGGTGACAGGTACAGATGGCAAACAGCATAGAGTACCAGCCAATAAAATGTGCATTGCTGGTTAACGCATCTGGAGCGTGGTCAAGCAAAGTAGCAGAGATGATCGGGATTGGTAATGGACCTGAAGGCACTTTGGAAGGTACAAAACTCCCTGTCGAACCTCGAAAAAGGTGAGCAAAGGAGGTAGCAACACAGCAAAATGGGAAGAATGGAACACAAAATCTGCAGTAAAGCAGAAGATGCATACTTTTCATTTACTAAAGGAAATTGCAACATTGCTTATGATTGAAGTTGATTTGTTGTAGTATGGTGGACAGCTCCACTTTGTTATGCATGAAGCACGATGAATAACCCAGTTATAATGGTCTGAGGTTTGCTGTGATGGAAAGGCAGAGGCACATGGAGTTGGGCAGGGATCCCCCTCACCAAGTCTTCTGGATCTAGTCAGGAGGCACAGAGAAAAACTGGAATTGAGAGGGGTGGGGCAGCCTGATAAAGCCATTATCAGGCTACAAATGGCATCGATGCAGTCAATTGAATTATGTCATTGAAGGTCGAGCAAGGAAAGTCCTGTTCTCACCTCCACTTCCAACAAGAGATGATAGTCAGCAATTGCTGGACTACTAAAGTAGAATCTCTGGCAGCTCTCCCAAGGGTAGTAATGTCAATTGTACCGGTGATACCGATAAAATTAATAATATCAGTTTATTCTCCAAGGGTTGGTGGTATCCTCTAATGCGCAGCCATCGGTGATTTATTTGTGAGGCCCATTCCAAGTTCACTAGTCTGACCATCTCTCTCTTCCTGCTCCAGATATGTGTATGTCTTCCACTGTCCAGACGGTCCAGGATTGGACTGTCCATTGTTTATCGACAACAATGGGGTGTACTTCCGTCGAGAAGGCTTGGGTGGAAACTATCTGGGAGGACTTTCGCCATCTGAGGTAAGCACAGTGGTCTTGAGTTGCATGTGGTGTACATGACCCAAATGGAGGTGTTAATGCTGCCCCAGATCCAAAGCAAACCACTTTTGCCATGGTTTGCATCTTGCAGTGCAGCCTCTGTATTTCTGTTCATGAAGTCTTCTGTGGACAGTAGTCATTGACATATCATTACCTGTCTCCTGAAGTGTGTTTCTGATCTGTCGGACATATGTTTGGGAATTTTTCTTCATTGTGATGAGAATTCTTCTGTCATCAGCAGTGGAGGTCTTCCTTGGAATACCAGTCCCTTTGCGATTGCTGAGCTCACCAGTACACTCTTTCTTCCTAAAGATGTTCCAAACAGTTGATTTTGGTAATCCTAAGGCTTGGGCAATGTCTGTTGCAGTTTTATTCTTGTTTTTCAGCCTCATAATGACTTCTTTGACTTTTATTGGCGCATCTCTGCTCCTCATGTTGAAAAATGGCATCTACAGACTCCAAAGGTGATCAAAAACTTAGAAGCAAGCCTCGCTCTTTTTTTCCTGCACCAATAAAGCAATTAAACATACCTGAGTAATCACAAACACATGTGAAGCCAAATGTCCCAAAAATTGTGGTGCCCTGAAATGAGGGGATTATGTATAAAAAATGCTGTAATTTCTACATGGTCAAACCAAAATGCCTACAAATAATCTTGAATAAAACCTGGAATGTGCACTTTAGTTACATGTGAACTGTTTGATCACAAATTGAAAACTGAGGAGCACAGGGGAAAATAAAGGAAAAAAATGTCCCAAACTTTAAGGAGGGCACTGTATATTGTATGCAAGTAGCAGAGTTTTTGTTTAATTTGGGCATCATGATTGGCACAGACATTGTGGATGAAAGGGCCTGTTCCTGCGCTGTACTCTTTTATGTTGTAATTAAAGATGGTTGGAAAAAGCTGAATTAGATTGCTTGTACATATTTGCTATGTGTTGGGCGGTGACAAATAGGTCACTAGTCTAGTTCCACCACGAGGAACCACATAAAAGACTGCAGATACTGGTACCTGGAGAGGAAAAAAAACGACCTCATTAAGGTCGAGCAGCATCAGTGAGAAAATAAATGGTCGACATTTCATGTCTGATCGCTTCAGGAAGACATTTCCAGTTGGAACCCATCAGAGCTGAAATGTTGACCATTCTTTTTTCTCCCACTCATGTTGCTCGACCCTCTGAGTTCCTCCCTCAGATTGTGTTTGCTCTTTCCACAAGGAAATACGTCGTGAGATGTGATATTTAACATTTTAAGGAACACTGCCACCTTCTGGTACAATGTGTAATTAAACAGTTAAAATTCTGCTCTGCTTGCAGCAGGTTTCGCATCTGCTCAGCCCTGGAACCATGACCAACATGTGCAAGTGTGGTTGCCTCATCCATTTTACACAGAGACTCACAGTCAAGCATGGGGTAGACTGTCAGCCTTCGGACTTGTAACTTACAATTAAAAAGAAATACTTTGATCATGGATGGTTCACGGGCACAGCCCTGCTCTCTGTGAGAACTGCTCTCTCATAGCTCCAGCAAGCAGGAATCAATCTTGTGCTGCATACCTGGAGTATGTTCATTCTCCCTGTTTTCCTGGGTGTTCCAGTTTCTCCCTACATCCCAAGGACTTATGAGTTGATGATTAATTGGTCGCTGTAAATTACCCCTCTGTGGGGTAGAATTTGGGGGGTGGGGTAATTTGATGGGAATGTGAGAAGAAAAGGACACAAGGAAATTTGTGGGGGAATAGGATTGCCCAGGCAATCAGCATCAAGGCTTCTCGGCTTCTAGGACAAAAGAAAACATAGAAGTTCCATGGCCAAGGAGCAAAAGGAGAACCTACAAAGCAATAGAGGGGCCAAGATTAAAATTGTACCTAATGAAGACATCTCTTGACCAGCACAGAACACAGTTACCCCAAGACCATTTCTTCTTCCAAAAAAAGTTTGCAGATGTCGCAGAGTACATCAACAAAATCCAATTAAAAAAAGTTACGTCTTTCAGTTCATTCACATAACGCGTTCAGTGTTACACAATTGCGAAAAATGTTCTGAAATTTCAAGTGAAACACAGCAAACAATACATAGGACATTTCACTGTGTCTCACTTGCAGGAAAATGTTTGCAAAGCTGTTAGAATTACCATTGCAGGGACACGTTCCCCATGTAATTCCTTGAGGGGAACTCAGGTTACTTTGCCCAATCGGCACTCCTAGAATCGTCTCGCCTTATATTGCCAAACCAGTAGCCCTACACTACTCACCACATTAAACAGTGCTCTCTCACCTTCCCCCAACCATAAACAAACATCACAATATCTAAGCAATCCATCTCATTTATTACTTGATTACAATTTAGAAATTCTTGAATGTAAAGAGACTGTACCATACGCAGTTGGCTGGAGCTTCTAATGTCCTCAGTTGTACTCAATGAAGAACCAATTACATTGATGAAGGTCTCAAGCCCAAAATGTCGGTTATGTATCTTTACCTTTGCTACATAAAGGACACTGTTTGACCTGCTGAGCTTCTCCAGCATTTTGTGTTTTTACCTCTGCTCCTATAGCTTGTGATCTTGTGATCTTGCGGCCTTGTTTACACATTCTTCCTATGACTGTAGACACATAAGATACTGGAGATTCCAGAAACTGGGGCAAAAAACAAATCTGCTGGAAGTACTCAGCAGGTCAAGCAGCATCAGTGAGAGAAAAAGAATGGTCAACGTTTTGGGCCGGATCTCTACATCAAGTCTTGATGAAGAGTTCCAACTCAGCATGTTAACAGGCCCTTCCAGCTCATGAAACCCATGCCGCCCATTAACACCCAATTGACCTACCAAGTCCGTACAGTTCTGGAGGGTGGGAGGAAATTGGAGCACCCGGAGGAAAACAGCGCAGGTTGCGGGGAGAATGTACAAACTCCTTACAGACAGCGCTGGATTCGAACCCTTGTTGCTGGCACTGCAATTGCGTTGTGCTATTGGTTATATTAACTATGCCACCCCAAAGATGTCTGGGTTTGCAGACAACTGTTAATTGCCCCTGTTGTGTTGGTAACTTGTTCCAAATGGGGAAGTTGATGTGAATGGGGGGAGTGTTGAATTCACATTATTGGCTTCTTGATGGTTTGTGCGAACTCGATGGGCCAAAGAGCCTGTTTCCATGCTGTATGATGCTCTAACATATAAATTGGTTTGTCCTTATCCATTCTGCTAGTTGCAAACAAAGAACTTGACAAAATATGTTTTATTTGTTTGTAAATCTATATTCACTCTGCCAGTGTTGTTTGTTAAGTGTCCAGATATCACTTCCACATTCCACAATTTTCCCGATTCACATTACTGCAGTTCCCCATTTTCTCTCTCCCACCTTCCGCAAATAGTGAGGTGTCATTTACTACATTCCATTCTATGGGAGCCTTTCTCAAACCTAAGTAACTTTGGAAGGTGACAACCAGTGTGTCCGCTATCTTTCTTTCACACCACCTCTTAAAATCTTGGTATGCTGGTAGTCACGTTGAAAACAATTAATTTGTAGTTGAGAGATATTAAACTCTAACCCACATGCAAAGGTAAAAGTGCAACAAGAAGTGTTTGAATGATAGCTTTCCACTCCAGCTGAGCCCAGCTCACTCAGTGTGGTCATTATGATTCTATTTGATGTTCTGTGTAAAATGAAAGGCAGCAGATATTGCACTGATTGAAACTGACTCTTCATTCTGTTCAGCATAAACTGAAACAAAAACCTTGGCGCCCTTGTTGAATTAAAATAGTTCTGATAATTGTCAAGAGTGGTACTTTACAGGGTGTGTTTGCAGAACTATAAATTTGCTTTTACAAGGCTTTTGGTTATTTTCAAGCCACCTTGCAATTGTCACTGCTCCTTTGCCGTCCTCTTTTAACATTCTACGATCTGCTTATTCACAAAAACATCGCATCTTTTCAACTCTTCTCCTCCCTCTCCTCGCTCAAGTCTAATTGTCATCTGGAGACCAATTGACAAGGAGCACATAGTTAATGTTCCTGGTGGAAAGAATTAAAGGAAGATATTGCATTTTTATGTGCTACAGTATTTACATCCCTTTGGAGACATCCTGAAGCAGTTGCGAGTGAATGAAGTGCTTTTGAAATGTGGCCCCTTTTACAAGGTAGGACAAAGGGCAATGAATCTGCATACAGTGAAGACCTGATCATCTTTATTTTCACGATGCTTCTGTGGAAATGTTGTTTGAAGGATAAATGTTGGCAAGGACGTTAATCATAATTCTTCTGCTCTTCTTTGAAATGGTGCCTTGTGCTCTTTTGCCTCCACATGAGAAGGCTGATGCATTCTCAGTCAAAGATAAGAACATAAGAGAAGCAGGAGTAGGTCATTCATCCTTCTGTGTTCAATAAGAACTCAATAAGAATTGACGTCTTATCACTGCGATACTAACCTGTGATACTAACCTGGTGTCCTTTCTCTCTTGGATATATTCATCCAACAGGCAGCACCTGCCTTAACATTTGGAGTGGGACTTGCACCCAGAATTATTTGATTTAGAAATAAGAATGCAACCAATTGAACCACAACGGGCATGTGAAGATCATTATCTGTGGCTGGCATGTGACAGAGAAATGCTTCGTTCTTCTCTCCTCAAGGACCCCCACCACCCTCTTCTCACTGCTACCATCAGGAAGGAGGTACAGGAGCCTGAAGACGAGCACCCAGCGACACAAGGACAGCTTCTTCCCCGCTGCCATCAGATTTCTGAGTGGACAATGAACCACAGACACTACCTCACTTTATCCTATTTTCTTGCACTATTTATTTATTTTTGAAATGTAATTTATAGCTATATTTGCACTGTAATGTTGCCACAAACCAACGAATTCCGTGACATGTTCATGACAATAAATTCTGATTCTGATTCTGTCTTACATGTGACCCGAGACCCAGAAAATTACAGTGGATCAAGCATTATGTGTAGAGAGAAACAAAACAATATTACACATCAATGACCTTTCATCAGAATTTTGTATAATTAGGCATAGAGCAAATTTTAATATTCGGTGGGGAGGGGGGAGGAGTTGGGAAGAGAATAAAAGTGGAAGGCTGTAATATATGGTAAAATGAAACAATGAAAAGATTATTAATGCAAGGTTAAAGACAACGGTGAAGGATACTTAGGAGGATGTGCAATGAAGGACAATTTAGCTGAAATTACAAGAAGACTGTGTTATAAATACTAGACATTGAAATAAAAATGCTGGAAACCAATGTCATATGGCTAGTCAAACTTTATAGTGGTCTTCCACAAAACTTTCTGAAACCAAGTAGAAGCTAAGAACAGGAAGAGACTGAGGCAGACAATTAAATGGACAGGGGAACAGGGGAACAGGAAGCATGGGGATATTATTGCAGACAGAATGGATGTGTTTAGTAAAGCATGAACCATATTGAGATAATATGGGAATGAATATACTTGAAATATAAAATTTGAAACTCAGTCTGAATCCAATCTGCACCTGTTCTTCCCAAAGCAGAGGGGACAACTTTGTGAGCAAGGAATACAATGTACTAAATTGAAAGATGTAAGAGGAAATTGGAGAATAGAAGTGTGTTTGAAATCCTGGGCATTGGAGAGGGAGGACGAAAAAGAGTTTGTTCAAGTTTATTGTTATCTGATTGTACATATACAACCCAATGAAACAGCATATCTTCAGACCATAGTGCACACACACAGACACACAACACAAAAGAGCAGCTGTGCAGCAAGTTGCTTAGGAAGATAAATGGATTTCATTGGAGATGGAGCCAGATTCTCTTAGCTAGAATGGTCTCTTCAAAATGCTGGAACAGGAGCAGAGAGGGAAGATCATATTAGCATCACACTGGAGGCAATAGTGGATGACGCAGTCCCCTTCAAGAAGTACATTTGCAGGGAACAGTTTGCCTTTCTATTTTTTAATTGGGGGGAAGAGCTACAATGATTTTCATATAGTTCTTTTTAATATCACATCAATTAAATAACACAATAGAAAATGCTAAACAGCTCATCCTTCTGAAAATTTACATCACAAATAGCAATGCAATGTTTTTTGTTTTAAAAAGCTCAGCGCATAGAGAAGTATTTGGACTCAAGGTTTGGCAAAATTATTCCCTCAGTTATTGCGCACAGATAAAGTTAAATTTAACGTGATCACCTTGATACTACAGCACTTCTGGGGAGCAGATTACTCTCTGCAGTTACCAAAGAGCTGAGCACCATATAACGTCCAGACATCCCAGTAAGGAAGAAGATATAACCTCTGATTGGTTTCCTCAGTGCTGCCTTCATGCATTTTTCCTTCAAAGTTCACTGTCCTTATGCCTAATAGAAGCTGACAGAATGTAAATGAGTTTCTGAAGGAACTGGCAAAAGTAGTAATTTTTCTCATTTAATTTTTAAATGAGCTGTCCGTCTCCCAGCTGCTGAGCCTCATTAGAATTCTGAAACTAATTCCATCTATCAACACACGATTATGGACCTGGGTGAGATATCCTGTTTTGGGGAGTGGACGCTGCTGTGAGTTGATGTGCAGTATGCTAAACTTCTACTCAACAAAGAGATTGCCATACCAAACAATCTGTCTTTTTTTTTCACTGAGTTCAGACTTCCCTTTGGCTTCACAACATGAATCCCACCAATGCATGCTTCCAGAGTACAGAATGCAGAGCTTGATTTCACTTCTGAATGAGAATCATTGTCCATTAAGTTTCTATGCCACATTACTGACCAGGTTTACTGGGACCACACATTTACAATGTTGTAAACAGCTTGGCTCAGTGCAGTGAAATCTTTATTAAAGGCAAAACAATGTCTTGTTATTCATCTGGAACACGTTGATTGGCTTACATTTAATCAGAACCTTTCACAAAAGGCAACACCACCGAAATAAAATCAACATTACCACTTTGCCATCCAAATATTCCGGCTGCAGTCTGTGGAAGTGTTCATTCAGAATGCGGTTCAAATTCTACACTATTCAAGAAAAGTCTAATGCCATTCTATTTCAATGGCATGCTTTTCTTGATTCATTTACAATGAGGGATTTAAAATTTGTTATGGTCTGTTATTGCATGGTACATTGTTTCGTTGGATAGAGATAGGTCATTTTGCAAAGCTACAATTACAATTGTAAATAGCTACAGGGCTGGAGCCTCTTTATCAACTCCTTACATCTGAACATATATACTTATAGACCACTCCAATCTTACTTGTTCCATTACAACAGAAATTGACCCATATGGTGTCACAATGTGAATGGGAAAAAGTGAATAACAATATTACTTCTATGTGCAATCATTTTAAGACTTCCTTCTCATTAACTTATTATTTATAAAATTATGTCTAATTGTATTGATTTTATCAATTGAACTTTTAATATTTATTTTGATTGTAGTCAAAACCATATTCCAAATATATTTAATCACTTGAAGACCCGAGTGCTAAAGAACAAAACAAAACTGCCCTTGTTAATTGAAGAACTGTGAATTCCGTGACCAATGAACAGCTTTAATTTATTCAACTTGTTCAAGATGTTAAATGAGCCATAAAGGCCAGTTGACAAAGATAAATAAACCCCTTCCCTTGAAAGAACAGGGTTTGGACATACAGTATGTGGGGTAAAACACAAACGTCTGCAGATGCTGAGATTGTAGTAAAAACACACAGTAAATGCTGGAGGAACTCAGCCGGTCTCTCAGTGACCATGGAGATAGATACATTACCGACGTTCTGGGCCCGAGTCCTCCAACTGACTCAATACAAAACATAAAAAAATATTTATGTTATGCGAGGTGAAAAGAACACAAGACTTTTACTTGCATGTGCTGTGGCCCCGAGTGGGTGTAGGGCACCCGTTGAGAATGGCTGTATTGAAGGACCCATCCCACCGCGGTCACACGCTCTTCAAGGAGGGGAAAGAAGGCTTTATAGCCTGCCGACTAAGCCTCAAACCCACACTGAATACTGCACCACATGGATAATTACAGCACAGAGTTCTACCCAGTTCAACATCAAACAAGAAGGCAGTTACAAGACGTGAGATGTTTACCCTACCATCTAGCCAGACACGAATCGGATTTACCCAGATTTAGGTGGCTCTTTATCCTCACTTTTTGATAACAAAGATG
>JAVLUD010000257.1:0-10423 GCA_032162045.1 Torpedo suessii
CGGAAAGCAAATGTTTGATAATTCCCGTATTGTGACTAGTACTATTCTGTTCTCTTGTTCTGCGTAAGGAAATGCTTGTCAATCAGATAACAACAGCAAGATCTTGAGGTACATGGAACATAGAACATAAAAATCTACAGAACAGTACAGACCCTTCGGCCCACAGTGTTGTTCTCAGTTCCATGTACCTATCTAATATTCTCTTAAAAGATCCTATTGTACCTGCCTTCACCACCATTGCCAGTAACGCATTCCATGCACCCATCACTCTCTGTGTGAAGAACTTGCCTCTTACATCCCCCTGTACTTACTTCCAAGCACCTTAAAACTATGCCCCCTCATGTTAGCTATTTCAGCCTTGGGGGAAAAGCCTCTGGCCATCCACACGATCAATGCCTCTCATCATCTTATATACCTCTATCACGTCACCCTCATCCTCTGACGCTCGAGTTGTAACATTCCATTTCCTAAGTACAGTACAGTGAAGAACTGCTATAATGAATGTAATTACAAATTCAGTTGTAAATTATTTTTAGCAAAATTGGGAAGGGGCATTTCCTTCTCCTAACCTTTGATCTCCTGATATTGCTCATGTATAATATGGAAACCAACAATAAATTAATTGAGAGGTCCCTTACAATGGGTTTTCATCTTGTTACAGCAGGGTAATGAGCAAGACTAGTAAAATTTGGAAAAGTGTAAAGAAAATAAATGACAAATCTAACACACAAAGCAGTTCCGCAAGAAAACAAAATCTTGTGGGCAAATTTGGGGAAACATTTCAAGCAAAGCAAATGAAATATATACCTTGGCCTCTGCTGGACATGTGAAACTCAGGTCTTTTGCTAGTTACTTTCTGAGGACCACTTCCACTTGATTTTGTTTCTTCACCCCCATGGGTAACACCACCTTTTCTCAAATCTTGTAGCCTCATTTTTCCAGGATTTATATGAGATTTTACAGAACATTCCAACTCTGTTTTGCAATGACTCTTGATATTTACGAGCTGACTGTGTTCAAGTTCTGAGATCATCTGAGAACTGTTTAAGTTTTCACTGACAGTGCAGTCAGCTCCCAAAATCTAAAAAAGTAAAATCACGCATTTTCTTAAATGCAATATTCATGGTTGAGATGATACTGTAGCTTAAAACCAATATTTTAATTCAAGTAAACTTTTTTTTTTCCTTTCAGACAATATGGGCACTCTGGCAGAATTCACTGCCCACCCCAAATATTCTTGAACAGAGAAGCTTGCTTTAATGTTTCAGGCAGCAACTAAGAGGCATGTACATTGCTCTGGACCTGTGGTCAAGCATGGACCAGACCAGGGAATGATGGATTTCTTTCCTTGAAAAATATTGATGAATCACATGCTGGTTGTTTTCATATCAATGATGCAGACTGGCCCATACTCACTGTCCTTGCAGTCCTGCTATGCTGCATCTGCTGCTTACCACACCAGCTATTCCCCTACATACCTGGCAATAGTCCTAAAGAATACTAAGGATATCTTTGAAATAGCCCATGATACGTGAAGACGAGAAGGAGTACAGTGGAGATTGTGGCTGGAAACTTCAACTCCCTTCCATCACCAACCCGCCACCCCTTCTGACGAGAAATGCAGGAACCACATCAAACCTGAGGTGGGCCCAGAGTCTTGAACTAGTCCATACTCCCTCCAAACCCAGATCAAAGTAATTAATACCACATTATCTGTTTCAAAAGCAGTTTGCAAATTTCTATTTATCAAAGAAACTGCAAGTCACAAGGCCCATAAAAGATCAAATATTTGATGTCATAATACTTCTTTCTCATTTTGATCACTAGTGGTATATGGCCATTATACAGTCAATGTTGAAGTGTATTTTTTATATGTTATTAATTAATACAACTTACATTTCATTTTGGATGGTACCTTATCTAATGGACTACAATCCACTTTAAAAACAATACAAATATTATAAAATAGCAAGCCTTTAACCAATATTGCTTGCCATTCTCAATATTGTGATTTACCTCATCAAATCCCAACTGTTCCATTGAATCACAATAAACCTCGCTATCTGAATCACTTGCAAGGTGCTGAGTTCCTGAATGTTCACCACATTGGTTTCCCACACCATCTGTAATTAAATGCCATACAAAATGTGATTATCAGCAGTAAAACAGAATGTCATTTGGATGAGGCAAGAAGTGGATGTCAGTAAAAAATAATCAAATAATAGCAAGATAGTTGAAATTACAGTCCGGATAATTTTACCTTAGACTGGCACATGGATAAAAGAAAAATAGAGGGTTACGAGTCAGGAAGTGTTTTGGTTTTTTTTGGTAGGAATATATAGGTCGGCACAACATCGTGGGCTGAAAGGCTTGTACTGTGCCATAATGTTCTATGTTCTACTGGGTCCTGTCTCACCCCTCTCCTTTTGCACTGGCTACCTTCCCTCTCTACTCTCAGTCCTGATCCAGACTCTCAACTTGCACCATCAACAATTTCTTGCCCCCAGAGATGCTGCTCGCTTAGCTAACATCCTCCAGCAGTTTGATTTTCAGCTCCAGACAAATTATAACACATTGTCTCGCTTTCTGCATTCTAACTCTTTTGCAGTAAAGGCCATTTATCTTCCTAATTCTTTGCTCTACAAGAAATCTTACCTTTCAGTAATTCCTGAAAAAGATCACCCAAATATCTTGTAACAACACTTTCAACCTCGTCTTTTAAAAGAAAATACTTAGTGTTTCTATTTTTTACTTCATAAAAATGCCATGGTTAGTGTAGCAGTTGACACAACGCTATAAAGCACCAGTGACCCAAGTTCACATTCGCTGCTGTCTGTAAGGAGTTTGTACATTCTTCTCGTGACCGTGAGGGTTTTCTCCGAGTGTTACGGTTCCCCCCCACATTCCAAAGACGTACGAAATTTGTTGATTAATTTGTTATGTGGGTGCATTTGAGCAGCACGGGCTTGTGAGCCGGAAGGAGTTTGTTACCATGCTGTATCTCAAAAATTAAAAAAAAACTCTGTTCTATCTGCTGTCTTCATGCATATTCACTTCATCTGTTGTTAACCCCATTGAAGCTTCTGAATTTTCTTCACAGATCACACTGTTACCCACTGGCAAAGGTGGTTCATCCAGATCATTGCTGTGGACTGCAGCAAAAAAAAAAAAACAGGAGCTCCAACACCAATCCTTGCAGCACTCCCACTGCTCACAGCCATCCAATGTAAAACTGACTTCTTTATTCCCTCTCTGTTTCTGGTCCAATAACCAATCCACGATCTGAGGCAGTATATTACACCAATACCATGAACTTGAAACTGTACGATAATCTCACACGTGGCATCTCATTGAATGCCTTCTGCAAATCCAAATGCACCACATTACTCCTCTGTTCTGCTAGATACAGCCTCAAAACTTGAACAGATTTGTCAAACATAATTTAAGATAGAGTTTATTGTCATATACATTGTTCAATGTACATTTGCGCCTAAATTCTTGCTGCAGCCAAACAGGTCATTTATATTAAAAAAAACAATTACAAAATGACTAAAACAACCACGTTAATATACACAAAATTAATTTAAAAAGGCAATGAATACAAAAAGGATGGGTAATAAATATTTATAGTTACCATAGTGCAAGTAAAAAATTTGCATTCCAATTGAGCAGGAAGTCCATTTGTGGTGTTGGAGCAGTCCCTGATTAGTTTAACAAGGGGAGGTTCAAGAGCCTGATAGCTTTTGGAAAGAAACTGTTCTTGAACCTAGAAATGCTTGTCTTCAGGCTTCTGTACCTTCTGCCTGAAGGTGGCAGTGAGCAAAGGTTGCAGCCAGGGGATGCGGGTCCTTTTAGACTCCATGTATCCAATCCTATAACTATTTTCTAAGTTCCACCTGGTTGCTCTTTCTTCGTTAGAAATGCCAGCATGTATCCTACCACTGATGTTGGGTAATGTCTATAATTCCACTATTTTCTCCGCCTCCCTCCTTTAAATAGTGGGATTATATTTGCTGCCTTCCAATCTGTGGGAAATGTTCTTGAAAATCTGGGAGTTTGGAAAATGAAAACCATTATCTCCTTCTAACTTCCTATAAAGCCTCAGGATGTCATGTTATTTGAGTGTAAATCTCTTCACTCTTACGCCTCTTGTACCCCTTCTGCTGCCCTTTATTTCCTTACTCTTTTTTATTCTCTCCAAATATCACTGTATTTTTATTTTATCACTATTTCCCTCCATTGTTCTATTTCTCTCGATGTTTGTCATCACTTCCACATATAGTGAGATTCTTATGATCTTCAAGGACAGAGAGCAACAATTTTTATTGCCAGTTGTAATCTGCAATAAAAAAGATTAAGATGAAAGCTTGAATGGTGCTATATTCATAAGTCATATCCCTTTAATAGTATAGTTTCATCTAATTCTTGTCCAAATTTTGTACTTTCATATTTCATAATGGTATAAGAACCCATCAAGTTTATGTCACCCCTCAATGAAGAGAATTGTTGATTAACATAATTTGAACTTTCCAGGAGAACCTAAATCACTCATCCACAAGTAGTGAATGATCCACAATTATCCAAATTCTAGGGGGAGGCACGGTTAGCGTAGCGGTTAGCGCAACGCTGTTATACCGCCAGCGATCGGGACGGGGTTCGAATCCTGTGCTGTCTGTAAGGCATTGGTACATTCTCCCCATGTCTGTATGGGTTTTCCCTAGGGGCTCCGGTTTCCTTCCACCGTTCGAAACGTACCGAGGGTTGTAGGTTAATTGTGTGCAATTGGGTGGCATGGACTCGTGGGCCAAAATGGCCTGTTACCGTGCTGTATGTCTAAATTTAAATTTAAATTTAAAAAAAAAATTAATTTAATTTAAATTTAAAATTTAAATTTAGTCAAATACTCACTACTTTTGTGGAGCTGTAAATATTTGTCCAGATATCTACTTGCAATGAAGCAAAGCAAAAAACAAATCGGTTGGTACAGATGAGGACAGATGTAAAAGGTGGAGTGGGGAGGAGATAATGTGCACTGCACAGGAAGCAGTTCAATATGCCACCCTGTGCCTCTCTTCTGCAGCTACTGGTGCTGCTTTACTTAACCTCACCTTCTCCCTGTGTTCGTCCAGCAGTCCAAGGAAGCATGCCAATCACCAACTTTTTCTTCTCCTGGTGACTTCTATAAAAATGACCAGTAAGGTAAAATAGCACAACACATTTCAGGGAAGGAGAATGTCCATAAAAGCATAAACAAGGTGTAATTGTAGACTTGACAAAGACCTCCAGAAAGTCTGAAAATCTGTTCTAACTGTATTCTTGTAACTTACAGGAATGATAGAGAAAAATATTTACATTGCTCTCAAATTCTCAACAAGGACTCATTCCACTTCAGCTGGTTGTTGGTAAAAGAGATTGTTAAGTGAAGTATTATTCACCAAAATGTCATCCAGTCTCTTTCAGTGAGTACCACCAGGGAATTTTGTCATTAATGGGAGTGAAAAAAAAAACTACAAATGCTGGAATCCAGAACGAAAACAGAAAATGCTAGAAACACTCAAGAGATTCGGTCGCATCTTTGGAAAAAATAAAGTTGACATTTTAGATTGAGGGCCCTTCATCAGAACTAGAAAACTGAGAAAACATGTGATTTAAATTCCAGGAAAGGTTAAAGATGGAGAGATGTTCCTTAAGCTTATATTAAGCTGCTGAAACAATGTAGAAGGAACAACTGGAGAAGTAAATGTGACAGTGCATGGAAGCTCAGGGTCTCCCTTGGCATAATTTCAAAGTTCAAAGTTCAGATGTATTGTCAGGGTTCATACATAACATCACATACAATCCTGAGATAGTTTTTCCTGTGGGCCAGGCGGTATTTCTATTTATCTGTAGAACAAAAAACTATATTCAAGAAGAGATATGTACACAAAAGAGAGAAATGTAAACAAAGAAAAATGTAAACAAACTGTGCAATCTAAAAAAAAAATCAGTAATAAATAATGTGCAAAGTAAGAGGCCTTAAAAGAGTCTCTGATTTTGTTTTTCGTTTAGGAGTCTAATGGTGGAGGCAACTGTTCCTGAACCTGGTGGTATGAGTTTTGTGGCACCTATACCTCTTTCCTGATGGCAGCAGTGAGAACATAGCATGTCCTGGGTGGTGTGGATCCTTGATGATTGCTGCTGCTCTCTGACAGCAGCGTTCCCTGTAGTTGTTCTCGATGGTGGGGAGGGTTTTGCCTGTGATGTTCTGGGCTATGTCCATTACTTTTTGCAGGGCGTATTAGCGCCCTCATACCAGGCTGCGATGCAGCCGGTCAGCACACTTTCCACTAAACATCTGTGGAAGTTGGCCAAGGTTTCCGATTTCATACCAAACCTCCACAAACTCCTGAGAAAGTAGAGGTGCTGACGTGCTTTCTTCACAATGAGATTAGTGTGTTGGGTCCTGGAAAGGTTCTCTGAAATAGTGACTCCCAGGAATTTAAATTTGCTCACCCTCTCCGCCTCTCACTGAATGGGTGATATACAAATGAATTACTGCTTGCCCTGAAGAGAATGCTTAGGTTCCTGGATGGTGGAAGTGAAAAAGTAAAAAGTTGTTGCATCTTCTCAAAAAATTGCTGTCATACCCATGTTATCATTTTGGAAAGATGTGTTCCCAGAAAGTTTTTAAAGCCCAAGCTTGGAAATACCAAATCATTACCTGATTTAAATTGACCACTGACCTTTGGGATAAGTTGGTTTGATATTAGATCTCTTGAGATATATTTCACATTTGAAAGAGTGACTGAAAACTTCCAGTGAATAACCAATAAGTTAATCATTCTCATCTTTAACTATGGACACCTCCATTATTGAATCCACATGGTCTGTGCTGTGATTTCATTCTAATATACAATTTACTCAGCAGGTTTTACCTAATGATTACCAGATTACTGTTGTTAAATTAGTAAGTTTAGAGCAAAAGTCAATTCCTGGAATTATCTGCTTTAAATACTCATCAGCATTACTCATTTTGCAGCTGAAATCTTTACTAAGCTTTTTCATTTTTATGGACAATGGAAAGGCACATAATGGTCAGTAATATAATAAGATAAATATTTCCAGAGAGTAAGGCAGACCAAATAACTTGTGATTGATGACCATTGTCAATTCACAATTGGCAATATCTATGTCACATTTCTGCCAACAAAAATCAATTTATTTTTTTTTTCTATGAAAAAAACAATATTTTTAAATCAAATTTTCATAGCAATGTATTGAAACAGCAAAATTTATGCCATGTACCTGACCAATCCAAAAGGTGATTACCCTTAATTGCTCACTGTGTCAAGTATCTTGACAATTCTCCCTTAGCCTTTTCAATATTATCTGCCTTCACTTTCTCCCTGGGAATTCTCTGATCAATTTGCCTGTCTTTATAGAAAATAGTACATTTAGACATCTGTCTGCATCGTTGGGTTGAATCTGCATTGTCTGATTGCAGAGTTTGTGAAAAGATTGAATATATTGCTGAATTCATTTCTATTCAAGACCATGCATACTTGGATGGTATCTTGACTTCTGCAAATTTAATATTTCCAGCCTCTTTAACAATTCCTCTCGTCTTTTTTTCTGATTTATGGTGATTTGGTAATGCAGTTCATTGCAAAGTATAAGTCATTAGACTACCTCATGTTGCATATGCACATAAACTATATTGTTACCCATAAAGAGGAAGTTAAGTTCCCCTTCTCCTTGAGATGAGTGCCTTTGCGAATCTAAGTGTAATTTTG
This sequence comes from Torpedo suessii, assembly GCA_032162045.1. Taxonomy (NCBI): domain Eukaryota; kingdom Metazoa; phylum Chordata; class Chondrichthyes; order Torpediniformes; family Torpedinidae; genus Torpedo; species Torpedo suessii. Next base: position 7,773 of record JAVLUD010000257.1, read on the forward strand.
AGCTGTAAACTGTAATACAGGTGACCCTTATATTATTGGGGGGAGTGGGTGCTTTCCGAGAAAATGGTCCACATTGTGATATTCTGTAACGTGAAGCCGTATCATCTGCACATGCATTGAGCATGTCTCACGAGCTGCCAGCTTCATAATCGCATCGGGGGTTCGGAACCAGTGGCTGAGGAAGGTGACTTGGACCTCGCTTCGACCTCGTGTTCAGTGCTGGAACGGTCATGAAGCCAGAGGTACAGAGGTTACAGGAGTGCAGAAGATGCCGGCATCGGAGGAGGTGGCAGGACCTATGGTCAACCAATGTCTATGAAGGGACTCTCTTTTGCTTCTCTTCCTCGACTTGATAGTAAATGCTGGACTATTGGTGCCTGTTTGTATGCCCTTGCAGAGCAAACAAAGGAAAACACATTTTGTTTATTTTGTGTACATGACAATAAAGGAACCTTGAACCTTGAGAAACAGGAGTTTAAAAAAAGATCATTTTTATGTTCATTTATTTACTTCTTTCACATACATTTCGCGAAGTAATTTTATTCCGTTTCAAATTTTTGGGTGGTGATTTGGGAATTCTGTAAGGGGAATTTCCGATACCCAAACAGTCATAATGCAGGGTAGCTTGCATATAGCACATAACAGTGGCAGCTGGCATGGAATACTCTGGAGGCTAAGCAGTCTATGGCTATTGTGAACTTCTCCTCCAAAGGAATTGTGATTCAGTCGCAAGCCTCAAGAAAAGTTGTGAACGCAGCTCAAGCCATCTCCTTCATCAACTCTGTCGATACCTCCCACTGTCTCAGGAAAGCTGCCAACATATTAGAAGACCCGTTTCACCCTGGTCACCCTCTCATCTCCCCACTCCTGTCAGGCAGAAGACACAAAAGCTTGAAAACACACACCACCAAATTCAAGGTCAGTTTTCCTGCTCGTATCAGACTCTGAAAAGGATCACTTGAGAAAAATGATGCCCTCGCACTGTTTTTAAACAGCACTTTTGTCTGTTCCCTGTACTTTGTCTTTGTAACACTACACTCTGCGCACTTTGACTCATTGTAACACTACACCCTGTACTTTGTTTTATTATTGCACTGCCAGCAGTACTTAAGTATGGGTTTGACTTGCATTGGTAGCATGTAACAAAAAACTTTTCACTGTATCTCGGTATACATGACGATAAACAAGTGGTTAATTGGCGGTGAGGTGCAACGCAGTGGAGAGTTTGATTGAGAAAAATGTCGTCCTCGTCTTAGTAAAGTTTTTCTACAAAATCTTAAAAAGAAAGGTGGTTTGGCACTACCTGGTTTTAGATTTTACTATTGGGAAGCTAATATTAGATGTATCATTTTTTGGATTAATTATAAGGATAGAATGGACGCTTCAAATTGGATTAATTTAGAAATTAATTCTACTAAAAAATATTCTCTTATTTCAATACTTGGAGCACCATTACCTTTTTCAGCTTCTAAGTTATCCGATAATTTTGTTGTTAAACATACTTTGAGAATCTGGTTTCAATTTAGAAAATCTTTTGGATATCATAGATTTTTACTTGCTAGCCCTATATTATTTAATTCTTTTTTCTCACCTTCTGTGCAAGACTCGGCTTTTAGTGAATGGTTTAAGTTGGGTATCCAGTCCTTTCAAGATTTATTTATTGATAATAATTTAGCTTCATTTGAACAACTATCTTCTAAATTCAAACTACCCAAGCACCACTTCTTTAGATACCTACAAATTAGGATTTTTTTGAATTCTTTATTGTTGAGATTTCCTCAGGATATTTATATAAATACTATAGGGATGATATATAAATTTAAACCGAATCAAAAAAAGCTGATATCAGCCATATATGATTTATTATTAAAGTCTAGGGACAATTCCCTAGATAAAATTAAAAAGTTATGGGAGCAGAGAGAGGTGCAGAAGTCCAGATTTTGAAGCTTGCTGAGGGATTGATAGTGTTGAAAGCTGAGCTATCGTCGATGAAAAGTAGCCTGATGAACATATTGCCATTGGTTAGGTGATCCATGGCTGAGTGGAGAGCCAGTGAGATTGCATCTGGTGTGGAGCTATTGTGGCGGAGGGCAAATTGCAGTGTGTCCAGATCTTTACTTAGGTACGAGTTAACTTTGGCCATGACCAAGCATTTCATCACAGTAGATGTGAGTGCTACTGGGCGATAGTCATTGAGGCAGCTCATTCTGCTCTTCTAGGGAATGATTGATGCCGTTTTGAAGCAGGTAGGAACCTCCAACTGCAACAATGAGGGATTGAAAATGTCCCTAAAAACTCCAGCTCATGTTCATCCTGGTTGCTGTTTACAACATCAGGCTGGCACTGGAGGAGCTGAGGGCTGTGATTAGCAGCCATGAGACAGCACACCCTGATGCTTTCCCAATCATTGTAGGGGACTTCAACCAGGCCAACGTGAAGAAGTCTTTAACAAACTATCACCAACACATTACCTGCGCAATCAGGGGAGCCAACACACTAGACCACTGGTACATCACCATCAAGAAGGCCTACTGACAATCCTATGATATTTTTGTTTGGAGATATTAAAGGAAACAGTGTTAAAATGAAATTAGATATGTATCAAACAGAATTTTTACGTATTGCTTTGGCCGTTTCTAAGAAATGTATTG
>JAVLUD010000258.1:0-10422 GCA_032162045.1 Torpedo suessii
AATCTCTTATGTGGGACCTTATCAAAGGCTTTCTGAAAGTCCAGGTACACACATCAACTGGCTCTCCCTTGTCAATTTTCATAGTTACATCCTCAAAAAATTCCAGGAGGCATATGGTCTGGGCGCAGGTCAATGGGACTAGGCAGAAAAATTAGGTTGGCACAGACTAGAAGGGCTGAAGGGCCTGTTTCTGTGCTGTAGTGTTCTATGGTTTTATGGTTCTTCTCTCTCTCTGATCCTATTTTTTTGTTCCCTTGGCCATAACACCTCCCCCCCGCCTCCAGTCACTATCATACATTTTTGTCCCTCCTCCCCTCCTAGTTCCATCCATCCACCACCAATACATTTCACCCACTGGTTCCACTTCCCCATTTGTTTCAATTTGCATTTCATCTGTCTCTTAATGGTTCCCATATAAACTTATTTACCTATCAGATTCCAGCACTGGTAGGCTTTGTGTCCTTGCTTATCACTCTCCAGTAGCTGTTTCCACCTTCAACCACCCGTCTCCCACCTTGTTCCATTTGACATTTTTTTCTCTTTGTCTGTTTCCACCTATTTATCACTTGCCTCTGTCTCCTAACTTTACTTCTCCGCCTCCTCCTCTGGCTCCATCTGCTCATTATCTTTCACTCCCACTTGATCCACTATCACTTACCCTCTCCTCTTTATACTGCCTTTCGTCCCTGTCCACTCTTGTCCTGATGCAGAATCTCGACCCAAAATTTCAACTATTCCTTTTCCACACAGATGCTGCTCAGCCCATTGAGTTCCTCCAGCAGTTTATTTTTTGCTCCTGATTCCATATCTGCAGTCACTTGTGTCTCTGTCTTGCAATGTTTCAAGACGGTTTTATCTTCGTACAGTAGTTGTTTCCAATTAGTAAATTATTTCTTCTGTTCCAGTGAATCTTCACAAATCTTGCTCATTTTACTCTCCAAAAACATGAGCACATCCAAAGTTTTGTGGCATTTGTCTTAACTTGCACTGTCTCAATAACCAGTCATGAGATAAGGAAACCTCTGTTGACATGAAACGTCAATTCTGTTACTTTCTTCATAGACCTAAGGAGTATTTCCAACTTTTCCTATATTTTATTGTTTCAGATTTCTAAAATCTGCTGATTTTTTTTTCATTGGGGACATTTTTAGCTAGAATTTGAGGCATGGGATATCAGAGTGAGAGACTTAAGGAGGCAAAGAGCTGGCCACTAACGTCTGGGGGGAGGTGGGGTGGTGGGGGAGGGAGGGGAGATACACAAGATCCCAGAGTCAAAGAAAGAGTGTTCAAGAAGAAAGAATGTTTCAGGACTGAGGAAAGTTTCAGAGGTGGGATAGGGCAAGATATTTCTACATGGGCAGGAAAAGAAAATTCAAGTTCAAACAGTTACATTTTTAAAAACCTGAGGCAATACTAATTATAATTCATTCGGATCATGCACAGTGTTTTTGAAGTTATGCCAAAAAGTTATTTGATTTTAACTTCCACTACACTACCATTTATACAATACTAGGGAAAATTACAATGTCCTGACATGCAAGATGATTTAGTCCAAAGAATCTGGTGCACTGTCACTGGATTATCTCATCCTTGAATATTGGCGTCCCTGGTATTGACGTTTGATACACTGAGAGTGCCACAGGATTCCTCACAATCACACAAATGTGCTGAGTCTGGGGCCATATATTGGACATGTGCATGAACAGACTATTGTTCAGCAAATCCAAGTGTGGTTAGGTTAACATTTATATTGTGGCAGGATAGGTTTTGAAGACAGCCTAATATGCACCTCACTTTACATAAATATCCTTGTCTTCAGTGAGTTCAGTTTTGGTATAGGGATGATCTTTTTCAGCTTCTCAAAGGAATTACAGGAGGATGGTGGATAAGTTTGCTGCTGAGCAATATGATGAAATTTGACTGACAATCATGTATGATCAACAAACATGCCAAAAAAACAGATCAAATGAAATTTCAGATCAAATGAAATACTACAGTATTCTAAGTGCTGGACAGATAGATCTGGTCATATTATACTATAGAAAGTAACATTTCACTTATGGGAAAGGATATTTGTAATGTATTTGAACTGACCTCACTACCATAATTATTGGGATGTTTATAAGAGATGGCAGATGCGGGAATCTGGAGCAATACACAAACTGCTGGAGGAACTCATCAGGTCGATCAGCATCAGTGGGAGATAAAGAATGGTTGACGTTTTGGGTCAGTACCCTTCATTAAGATGGAGGTTTATTTTGCATTTTACAACAAAAATCAATGCAAAGTAATTATTTTTGATTTTCTGCTGTTTAAAAGGAGAATATTTAAGTGTCCAAGACATTGTTGGTAAAAAGTTACTTTTTACAGCAGCCATTCTCAATGGGGACCATATGGTCACCCTGGGCACATTTAAGTGGAGGGGGGGGGGGCGTTGGTGTCACGGAAGGAAGAAACCAACTAAACAACTGCTTCACAGGGAAGGGGGCCCATAAACATGGAGCAGTCTTAAGAGGGCCATAGCCAAAAAAAGGTTGAGAATGGCTGTTCTACAGGAATCCATCCAATGATATCTTGTCCGCAGCTTTAGTTTTTAATGACCTAGAAATCATTTACACACAATAATACCTTTCTCATAAGCAATATTTTTCTCTTTCCAGTTAATTATATTGGCAATGACACATAATTCATGGTGATTAGATAACATGTTAATGGAATCAAAGTAAAAGAAAGTTGATGTAATGTAATTTATGTGGATCCTGGAGTACTGTGCGCACCTCTGGTCTCCTTACTTGAGAAAAGATATATTGACTTTGGAGACAGTGCAGAGGAGGTTCACCATGTTGACTCCAGAAATTAGGAGGCTAGCTAATGAAGAGAGCTTGAATTGCCTGGCACTGTACCCGTTAGAATTTAGAAGAATGAGAGAGAATCTTATAGAAACATGTAAAATTATGAAGGGGACAGGTGAGATGCAGGCAGGAAAGTTGTTTCCACAGGTTGGTGAGACTAGAACAGGGGGGTCAAGATTGGAGGGAGAAGGCTTAGGATGGAGATGAGGAGGAAGTGCTTTTCCCAGAGAGTGGTGAATCTGTGGAATTCTCTGCCCAGGGAAGCAATAGAGGCTACATCACTGAATATATTTAAAATGCAGATCAATAATTTTTTGCAAAGTAGGAGAATTAAGGGTTAAATGGAAAAGACAGGTAGATGAAGCTGGGTCCATGGCCAGACCAGCCATGATCTGATTAAATGGCTGAATAGGCTCCACGGGCTGAATGGCCTACTTGTGCATATTTCTTATGTTCTTATGTAAGATTAGGATTTATGCATGTGTGCAGTTGTCTTATGCATGTTTGAATCTGCTTCACGTTGTAAGATCAGGCATTTGCCACACATTGGGAGAAGAAAAAAAAATACAGAAGCATTTATGAAAAGGCGAGCAATGGTAGCTCCAGTTTTACAGGCAAGAAGTCTTGACTTTTCTATATGGGAAGCTCGGAGCAAATTCAAGGACATGGCAATCAAGTACAACTCTCAAGTGTAGTTCTCCATACAGGTGAATTTGCATGATTTTGGTTCAATTTCATCAGAAGAATTTTTAAACTGATGTTTTTTTACAATATCAGTGTGGCTGCCTGATTTGTGCCATGCAGCAGCACGTACTATTAGTTTTAAGTTTTATGAGTAAGCGGACAGTTGATGTTTAACATTTGGAAGCATTTTGTAGCATATTTTCTCTTTCCACTTTGTTGAAGTTACTGGTGGGTGTGTCAGCTTACATCAGCAATTCCCTCAAATGTAAAAACTCTTTGCAGATTGGGTGCCAGTGTCTAGACAATTCATTCCAAATCAACATGTTGTCATATTGACTAAGAGGCCTTATGTCGATATATTCCTGTTGGTACAAAGTTCAAAGTTCAGATATATTGTCAGAATACATCACACAACCGTGAGATTCTTATTCCTGCAGGCCAGGCAGAATTTCTACTTATCGGTAGTACAAAAAACTATTCAAAAGCTTAAAATACAAATACAAAGGAGAGAAATGTAAATAAAGAAAGAAATGTAAAGAAGCTGACTGTATTTTACAGAAAATATAATTCAATAATAAATAATATGCAAAGTAAGAGTCTTTAAATGAGTCTCTGATAGAGTTTGTTGTTTAGGAGTCTGATGGTGGAGGGGTAGCAACTGTTCCTGAACCAATGGTGTGAGTCTTGTGGCACCTATACCTCTTTCCAGATGGCAGCAGTGAGAACAGAGCATGTCCTGGGTAGTGTGGATCCTTGATGATTGCTGCTGCTCTATTGCTATGTCATTCCTCTGGTTCCAAAGTATCAGCTTTAGGCATTTTTGTGCTCTGGTTTGGACCAGTAATGGCTTTCCTCCCTGAGCCTGTACCATTAACTTTCATGTTCTCCCAGCTATCGAGCTTGTACCTGAGCATTAACTCTGTTTCTCTTCCTACAGATGAGGCTTGACCTACTGAGTGTTTCGAGCATTTTTTGCCTTTATTTCTGGATTTTGGCATCAGTCGTTTTAAATTGTTAGTGCTTTATGTTCTCCCCACCTTCTAATTCTCATATGATATCACCTGAAAACACATTCAAGTTTCACACATACATTAGCACCATCCCACTCTACCTCAGAGAGGTTCCATCAGTTCCCTAGTTAAAATAAGTTTTACTCAACTTCGAGTTTTAGTGAAATAAGGATTTTGTGAGATGATGTAGGAACTACTTGGGCTGGATTTTAAAGTGTAAGCATGCTGACAGTTGAGTGCTTGTCAGCACATGGGAAATTTGTTCAGTGCTGTTCTAGTGATTTCTTAATGCACCAACCTTATTAGCATCTTTTTGGGTTTTTCATCCAATTAATGGCACAGATGATACAGTCTCAACTCAAGTACTCAAGGAGACAAATCTAAATTCATAAGTTGATCAAATTGAAGTTGTGAGTCCATGTATTGGAAGTTTTGAAATGGAAATGAAACAAGGAAAAGTTCTTCTCTTGTGTGGATGTGCAGTGGGAGGATGTGTGGTTTGAAGAGAGATTTTTCCCGAGCAATGGGAAGAAAAAAGCCTAGTTAGAAGTAATGAAGAAAATCAGCAATGAGGGTTTGCTGACACAATCCATGATCCAATGTAAAAAGCGATTTACTTATCTAATTAGGGAAGTTACAAGCAGCATCACATTCCTCCAAATCCTGACATATCAGAATCAGAATTTATTGTCATGAACATGTCACAAAATTCGTCATTTTGCAGCAGCATTACATTAAAAAAAAATTAGTGCAAAAGAAGAGAAAGTGAGGTAGTGTCTACAGTTCATTTTCCATTCAGAAATCTGATGGCGGAGGGGAAGAAGCTGTTTTTGTACCATTGGGTGTTTGTCTTCAGGCTCCTATACCTCTTTCCTGATGGTAGCAGTGTGAAAAGAGCATGGCCTGGGTGATGAGGGTCCTTGAGGTTAGAGGCTGCTTTCTTAAGACATTACCTCTTGTAAATGTCCTAAATGGAGTGAAGACTGATGCCCATGATGGTGCTGGCCGAGTTCAGAAATCTGTTGTCTTTTCATGACCTGTGCATTGGCACCTCCATACAAGACAGTGACGCAACCAGTCAGAATGCTCTCCACAGTACACCCGAAGAAATTTGCAAGAGTCTTTGGTGACATACCAAACCTCCCCACACTCCTCATGAAGTATAGCCATTGGCGAGCCTTCTTTGTGATTGCATTAACATGTATCTCCACCCCAGAAACGATGTTTTCCAGCTTGCTGCAGCATGACATTCCTCACCTCACCTTTTGATTCCATCTCTGCTCTTCCCTCCTCTGCCATCACACCCTCTACTGTTGTCATTTCCATTTACTCTTATGAAGTCATGCTTCTTCCTCACTGTCAGCCGTATTACATTTATTACTATAAGGAGACACTGGCTTCTCTGACATTGCCACTACCCAGCAACGCATTTCATATCATACACGGTTTTCAAGCATCCAACAGGAATTGATTCAATTTGTCACTGATGATCTGTGCAGGATGTCAGTCTTCCTGAAGGTGTAGTGTTATAGAAGAGTTGTTACACAGAGTGTTGTGGGTGCCTTGAATGCCTTGCCAGGGATGGTGGTGGAGGCTGAAACATTAAGGGCATTTAAGAGACTCTTAGACAGGCACATGGATGAAAGAAAAATAGAGGGTTATGGGGTAGGGTGGGTGTAGTACTTTTTTTTTTAAGGAATATATGGGTTGGCACATCGAGCGCCGAAGGGCCTGTAGTATTCTATGTTCTATCTTTAACCTCAAGATTAAAAAAACATGGAAGTGAGAAATTTGATAGCACAATTATGAAGGACCATTATAGAGGCTCTTCCCAGAAGAAGCTTTGATGATTAGCCTTTATGCAGAGTTAAATAAAATGTGATCTTTATGAAAAGAAGCAACATAAAATTGGCAAGAAAATCACCTGCTTAAATTTTAAGAGGCTTTCATCTTAAACTAAATGAGTCGCATTTTGAAAATGTTAACATTTCAGTGTTATAAACCTTAATCACTTCATCGAATTTTGAAGCATTGAGCCTCGCAATACATTGCAACAATGCTTGCAAGTAATTAGTCCGTGCATTCATCACGATTTTGTCCAGTTGATTATGGTTTATGTTGCAAATAATTAGTGACAGCTCATTTCTTCACCTCTTACCAGTTGTTAGCTCAGATGCTTTGAATCTGCAGGTAGGAGGGGGCCTTTGGCACCTCGCAAGCAAGACTTTTCCATTTTATGACTACACTGATTAGTTTTGATCTCATAAGATAGCATCACCTTTACAGGTTCAAGCTTCACAAAATCTCTTGATCACTGTCAGCAGATGACGGAAGAACATTCAAGGTTACATTCAATTCACAAGCTTCTGAAGGTGGCACAGCAGAACAGTGGAAGGAAGGAAGAAATTTCATTTGTGTAGTGCTCGGGACATTCCAGAGTATTTCGCAGCCAAGGGCGTGCCTCTGAACTATTGTAGGAAATGTATTAGCTTATTTCCCCACTCTAATTTCCCAAAAGCAACAACCAGATAATGTATTTTTGGTGATGCTGAAAGAGTAAAATGTTGTGTCCTGAGATCCCAGTGGACAATCCTGTTTGCAAAGGATCATGTGCTGTCTCAGATTTACAACGAAGCAGGCAAAGAACACTTCATATCACTTCTTATTGCCATGCCATTTAGTTGAGAAGTAACAAAGGGATGGCAGTCCTGTTGCATCACTCAGATTCCAGTAGCACACAGCAACTTCTAATTCCAAAGTCCACTGACCTGAGCAAAGAAAGCCACTGAACCGTCCTCTAAATGGATGCTCACGTGGTAAAAGTAGTTAGAGCCACAGAGATGTACAGCACAGGAACCGGGCCCTCGGCCCACTGTCCATGCTAACCATCATGCATCCCTTTGCACCAATCCCATTTTTTTCCTCCCCACATTCCCATCAATTCTCTGCAGATACTACCACTCACCTGCAGACCAGGGGCTAATTACCCAGCTAACTTGCACACTTTTGTGTTGTGAGAGAAAGCAGAAGTCGCAGAGGAAACAGGAGAAGGTGAAAACTCCATGCACACAGCACCATAGATCAGGGCTGAACCTAGGTCGCTGGGGTAGTGAGGCAGTGCTCGACAAGCTGTCTCAGTGCTGCTCAATGTTAACATTAAATCTATTTCTCTTTCCACAGATGCTGCCTAACCTGCTGAGAGCTTCCAGAATTTATGACAGATAAGGCCAATGCAGAACTTATGCATTGTAAACACTGGGTGGCTTGGTCTTAAGATCAGAGATCAAGAAGTTAGCAATAATTGCTTCACAAGGATTGATTTAAAGGAAATCTACCTTGTGCATTATATTCATGCATTCACATGAATCATATACCCAAGCAAACATACATTGTAATCAGCCACCCCTCCAATCCCAATACATACCAGTCAGAGGATTAATCATGACAGTTTTTGCACAGTTTGTCACTTTGGAAATGCTAGAAAGGAGATTTAAATGCATAACTAAGCTCATTAATGTTGTCAATAACTTGGAAAAAAAGTTTAAACAACAAAGGATGAGAATTAAGATTTGCCTGATTCACTATGCATACACCTCGGATCATAGGACCAGGCTAATTTGTTCATAAAAGATGAGCTTCCCCATTGGCCCGATCAACATGAGATTGTCTCTTACCCACTTATTTGTGATCAACTGTCATTCCCATATTACAGTATGTTCAGTGGATTCATTTATTCTCTGGCATCTAGCCAAGAATGTGGAAAATTGCCCACATTTACAAAATATCAAAATAATCAATCCAGCTGATTACTGTCCAATCAGTCTACTCGCAATTAGTTATCATACTCTCAAGCAGCACTTACTCAGCAATAATGCTCACTTTCAGATTTACCACAGCCACTTGGCTCCAGACCTCATCACAGCCTTGGTCCAGACATGACATGGGAGGGGGGGGGGGGGAGGGGGAAGAGGTGAAAGAGACCACCTATGACATCAAAGCAGCATCTGACAGAATGTGCCACCAAAACGCCTTGGAAAATTGAGACAAATAGGCTTCTAAGCAAATGGTCTGACGGTTGGAGTCATAGTTCGCAATAATGCAAGATAGTTGTGGTTGTTGGAAATCAATCATCCCATCCCCAGAATCTCACTGGAAGAGTTCTGCATGATAGTTTCCCAGACCCAGTTATTTTCAGCTGCTTCTTTGATGATATTGAATTTATTGCCATATACAGTACAGTACATTGTACAATGTACCAATGCACCAAAATTTTCTTACTGCAACGATCAGGTACTTAATAAAGAAAAAAGCTCCAATAATATACATCAAATTAAAAAAGAGATAATAAATACAGAAGATAGATAGATAATAAATATTCACAGTTACCATAGTGCAAGAAAAAAAAGTGATGTTACAGTGATGCAGACAGTCCTTTTTGTGGCAGCACCAATGCAATTGTTGTTATAGTAGAGAAATTAATGGGAAGTTGTACTGGGGTAGGATTGGAACAGGGACTGATCCACATACTTGATAAAAAGGCAGACATAACTGGGGCCCACGTGTCCATGGCTACACTGAATTTGGAGCAAATGGGAGGAGTAAACGCAAGGACAAGTTCCGCCAACCGAAGGAGAGTGTTGGTTGAGAGGCACTGAATGACTCTGCGTTCAAGTGGAAGGGCCTGAGGATTTCCTGATGGGCAATGAATGTGCTTTGAATGCATGTCACAACGTTGGAAGAAATGCAAGTGAGTTGGCTTCACCTGAAAAGACCAGATGGTGGGAGGGGATGAGATAAAACAGTAAGTTTTGCATCTCTTGTTTGTGCAGTGGGAAGGTTCTCTTGACCATCTCCCTCCATTTTCATTTTCTCCAGAAGAGCACTTGTAATTAACAATCCTTCATCATCCATTCCCTCTCTCAGTGGTGGAGTAAAGTGCACAATGAAAACATCAAAACCTCACTATCTGGGACCATTTTTTTTTACATAAATATAATTTTCTTGGCCAGATTTTTCTGGATATTGGATTCATTGAAAATTGTGAGGCTGAGGTTGATGGATTATCAGGTAAGGATTTTAAGTAGCAAAAGGAATATTTATTAATTGGTTGAAGTGGCTGAAAGAGGTGAATTCCTTATCCTGTCCCTGCACTTGAAATTCCTCCACTGCTTACAGTATCTCAATAACAGTACGCTGAATGCTTCTAAATCTAGTCATTAAAAAAAACCTACATCAATCACATTTTATTTAGTTAAACATTATATCCTGGGTTCAGCCACAAAGCCAGAGGGATTATTCATTTCTGATTGACTTCACTTTGCACATTTATTTCACTGAATAATTAAACTTCGATTGATTCATGATGGTCTTTACTTAATCATTAAATTTGTGGCTACAAAGCATTGCCTCAGCAGCAAAACACCACAATGTGCGATATCGTACAGCTTCATAATCTTAAAGAAAAAACAAGGCACCTATTGTCAGTGTGAACACTGATATCAATAGGCAGACAAACAGACCGACTTTCATTCACCAGTACAAAAAAAAAACTGGTTCATATAATCTCCTCAAGGGAAAAGTAGGAACCTATTACACCTACCCTACCCTGTACACAAATCCTGTCCCTCATGATACTTTAACTTTACTTTAACTTTAGACATAGAGCACGGTAACAGGCCATTTCGGTCCACGAGTCTGTGCCGCCCAATTTACACCCAATTAACCTACACCCCCAGTATGTTTCGAATGGTGGGAGGAAACCGGAGCCCCCGAGGGAGAAAACCCACACAGACACGGGGAGAACGTATCAACTCCTTACAGACAGTGCGGGATTCGAACCACAGTCCAGATCGCTGGTGCTGTAAAGGCGTTGCGCT
>JAVLUD010000259.1:0-10413 GCA_032162045.1 Torpedo suessii
CTACGTCCTTTGTGTCTGATGTTGCACTAGGTGCATTAATGGTTCAAAGTTCACTCAGGACCATAATCTGCAGTCGACTGAGGTTTCCTCCACTCATTAGTATCTGCAGCTGTGCCCTGCACACAAGCCTCACAGGGATTAGAAAGCTGTTGCATGCGCCCAAATCCATTAACAATTACGGCATTTGTAAAAGGACGAGAGACTCCAGCAATTCAAGTCAGAGCAGAAATTCAATGAACAAATGTGATAAATAGGATGCAAGTCAGAAGGGTAATTTCCCCATGATTATAACATAATTATGAGAGATTAAGCAAGAAAAATAATTTACTTTGGCTGCTGTGCAAATGTATAACAGGTCAGTGGAAGGATTGGGGCAATGTCTTCAGCTGACCTAGCAAAAAGGTCAGCATTAATTGGGTACCAGAAATTGAGCACAAAATCTATGCAGAGAGTGAAGTGAGACAGGATGGATGTGGAGGAATATTTCCTCGTGGGAGAACCGAGAAATCAGGGTCATGGTTAACAAATAAGGGATTGCATATTCAAAGTATAGATAAGGCATTTTTTTTCTTCTAATAGGATCCCAAGTCTTGAGAGCTGAAAAAGAGATGGAAGCAGAGGTCTTGAATCTTTTTGATGTGGCGGTGGATAGATTCTTCATATGTAAGGGGGTGATTACCAGGGAAGATAGGAGATAAAGCACGAGGTTGTAATCAGATCACCAATGATGATATGAAATGGCAGGGCAGAATCGAGAGGCTGGGTGGTTCACTGGTGTACCATTGGAAGTCAAATAAACAAAGCAGGCACTAGCCAAAGGCTGTGCAGTTGGCTGAGGCTTGGTGCTGGATATTGGTGGCCTGCCAAAGAAGTTTAGAAAAAAATTTGCCAGAAAAATATCGGGGTTCTTTTTCAAAGACCTGAAACCATTCTGATTATCTCATCAGCATGGCCAACACTGGTTAAATGTTCCATCATCTCACTGCCATGGATGTTCAACCCCGCTGTGTTCAAGACGGAGACCACAAGCATTTTGGATGGAAAGGGAATCGAAATAATGGGAATTAAACTGGATGAGGCACAATCTCATTGAACAGCAGAGCGTGCTCAGGCCAGTATGGCTGACTCCTGCTCTTCTGTGTTGCAATCTTATGCGCCCAAATTAGCTGCTACATTCTCCTTCCAGAACACTTCATTGAAGATCATGGATTTGTTGCTAATCACACAGGCAAATCATCACGGGTTATTCATGCAAGTTGCTGGATGATCCTTTTACTATATTTAAGATGCTACACCATCCACAATGTCAAACTGCTTCTTGTACTTTTAATTCTTTAAGGGAATTTCCTCTAGTTTAAAATATGGTGAGTTAACTTTACAAATTGAGGATTTTATCTGTATGTAATGTGATGAAGAGCAGGAAATTAAAAGGTAGTTAGAAATTTTCTCAGATCATTTGTACGCATGTTAATCACACAGGCTATAACGTCAAACTTACAGGGTACAAGGCTGTGCCAAATATGATGTGCAAACCAAACTAATAATCTGCTGTTTGCACCTGATAAATATCCTTCCATTGCCTTCATATTCATGCATCTATCCAGAAGCCTCTTAAGTGCTAGTACGGTATCTGCTTCCCCCACTACTGCTGGCAGTCTTTTCCAGGCACTCACCACTCTGTGTACAATATTTGCCCCGCACATGCATCTCCCTTAAACTTCCTCCCCTCACCTTAAATGCACGTCCTCTAGAGGGTGATGCTTTTACCCCGGGGAAGAGATTGCGACTGTCCACCCCATCAATGCCTCTCGTAATTTTATAAACCTCCATCAGGTCACCCCTCAGCTTCCGACACTAAAGAACCCAAATTTGTCCAATCTTTCTCCATAACTCATACCCTCTACACCAGACTATATTCTGCTAAAGCTCCTCAGTACCTTTCCAAAGCCTCCACATCCTTTCTGTAATGGGTCATCCAGAATTACACACAGTGCGGCCTAACCGAAGTTGTATAGAGCTGCAACAGAACCTACTTGCTTTTATACTCAATGCCCCAACCAATGAAGGCAAGCATACCACACTCCGTTTTTACCACCCTATCTGCTTGTGCGACCACTTTCAATGAGCCATGTATCCTGGACCCCCAGATACCTCTGCAGATCAATAGTCCTATCATTAACTGAATACATTCCCTTTATATTTGACCTCCCAAAGTATAGCACCTCACATCTGTCAGGATTAAACTCTATGATAATGATAATGAGTATATTGTCACATACAATGTACACATGCACTGAAATTCCATGTTATTTACTTATTTGCCCATATCTGTGACTGATCAATATCCAATTGTATTCTTCAATAACCCACTACACTGTCCATAATTCCCCCAATCTATGTAGCATTTGCAAATTTATTAACCCACCCACCTACTTTTTCATTCAAGTATTCATGTACATCATCACTAGCAAGGATGCAAAGATCTTTGTCAAGACCCCTGCAATCTTTTCACTTCCCTCTTTCAACACCCAGGGATATATCCCATCAGGACCAGGGGACTTGTCCACTTTAATGCCCCTCAAAAGACCCAACACCACCCCCTTTCTTGATCTCAAAATGCCCTAATACATGAGCATTCTCCACATTATGCTCCCTACCACTTTCCATGTCCTTCTCCTTGGTAAACACCGATGCAAAGTACCTCACCCATTCCCATTGACTCTAAGCATAAATTCGCTTTGTTCTCGAGCAACCTTTGGCAATGCTGTAGAAAAACACACAATTCCTATTTTACTTCTTGAAAATAAAGCAAATCCGTCGTCATGGAGATAAAAAGCCTAGCACGAGCACACAGCAAGATCCCACAAACAGGGACGGGAAAAAGGAGCAACTTTCTGGGCAACCTTGGTTGAGGAAGTGTTAGCCAGGCCATCGTCTCCATTAACATCCAATATTTTCTTGGACGGAGCTCCCTTGTCATCACAAAACAAGAATGTCATTCAGCTGCTGCTATGGCAACATTGCAATAAAAGACTGTCTCTTCTGGAGAAGAAGAGATGGCTTTGGGATGGGGAGGTAATGTTAGCAAATGTGCTAACACTCCGAAACAGAAATTCAGGACAGGCTGACAACAGGAGAAAGGAAGGATGATTGAAATGTTGCTTGGGACAGAATATTTCCCATTGTTAAACATCATCTTATTTGCTTCTCACATGGAGCCTCACTTGCAGACATTCGTTTTGCTGCTGTTAAAATCAATAAAGATTCATTGTGTAGGAGCCAAGTGTTAGTGCAGTATTTCCATTTTCCTTATTTACTAGTCCTATTTAGATGTTTTTCCACACACAGGGGTCAAACGCATTTGTCATGAAAATGTGTTTCATTTGACAGAGATTGACAGCTCATCAAAGGCAATTTATCCGAACGCTGGTAAACACTGCTCTTCCAGATACAGACCATATCTTTTCTTGATTAGGTATATAAAAAAACTATTTTTTAACCTCCACTATCATAAATCAGTTTTGATTTTGGTGATTTTTTTGTCTACGTTTAAAATTTTTTAATTTAGATTCAGCACGGCAACAAGCCCTTCCGGCCCGTGAGCCTGCGCTGCCCAATTACACCCATGTGACCAATTAACCTACAAACCCTGTACGTCTTTGGAACGTGGGAGGAAACCTGAGCACCCAAAGGAAGCCCATGCAGACACGGGGAGAACATTGCAACTCCTTACTGACAGCGACAGTTTGAACCTATGTCGCTACACTAACTGTGCTCAGGACAAAGGAAGATTGCTGTCAAACCAGCAAAAAAACGAGTCTCATATTGCTGGTGAGGATAATGACAGTCAAGTTAACTAGTGGACAAACTCCTCACTAACTTCCAGGGAGGAACAGTGCATGACATCTGCTGTTACATGGGTTCTGTATTGAGTTGAATTCTTGGCAATTACAACTTGCCACAGTAAGAGTTTTCAGTTAGAATGATACTTTGATTAATGGTCCTGTCCCGAAATGCTGACTGTCCTTTTCACCCAGGAATGCTGCCTGACCCACTCTGCCCTCCAGCTTCTCATTGTTTTCTCGCAGAATGATACTCCTGTTGTGCTAAGTGATAGGTGCCTCCTTTGCTGCTGGAATATTAACTATTGTCTTTGAGGATTCTTGTTCTTTCAGTCTGGATTACATACTTTATCAAACGAAGTCTGCAGATGCTGGGTCGAGTTACACTACACCAACGTGCTGGAGAAACTCAGCAGGTCACACAGCATCCATAGGAAATAAAAGAGAACCAACATCTCAGGCAGAGGCTCTTTACCAGATTTGGTCCCCAGGCCCGACACGTTGGTTACCCTTTACTTCCTAAGGATGCAGTGTGACCTGCTGAGTTTCTCAACCACATTTTATTATACTCCTTCAGATGTTCCGTGAGTTGCTTTGTGACAAGTTTGATACTGAGGCTCAGTTATTTTCCTCTGCAGATGTAAAGCAGAATTGGTAAAGTACAACACTCAATCTGGGCAAAGACATAACATAAACCTTGGCTGTTAACCTTGTTTCTCTCCCCACAAATACTACCTAACTTGCCAATACCTCCAGCATTTCCTATTTTTAATCAAAGCACAGACTGTGATCTTTTATTCACATTTTCACTGAGGCAATTACAGACATCTCACAGAAACTTTGTTCAACTGTGGTATTCCAGGTGAGTGTAAAGCCCATTAACTTAGGCAGGGCCTCGAGTTCTTTGGACACATACAAGATTCTTCATGAGTCTTGTATTCACCAGGATAAGACGGGCGATAAATGGGTTTCAAAATTTAAGGTGGCTGTGTTAAAGTAGCAGTTAGTGCAACGCTATTACAGCGCCAGCAATCCGGGTCCAAATCCGCCACTGCCTTTAAGGAGTACGTACGTTCTCCCCGTGACCGCATGTGTTTTCTCTGAGTGCTCCAGTTTCCTCCCACATTCCAAAGACATACAGGGTTAGTTGGGTAATTGGTCACATGGGTGTATTTGGGCAGCGCAGTTCGTGGGCTGGAAGGGCCTGTTACCAGGCTGTGTCTAAATTAAATTTTAAAAATTAAAACAATGGACTGATTCGCACAGACGAGGTTAATCTGAACTCAAATGCAGGATTAGTTAAATTGACATGCTTGTGGTGATCAAGAAGGGGTGATAGAATGGCAAATATAGATCCACCTGTTGAAATTAGTCTCTGGACATTTTCATTAAACATATAATCCCGTTAGATTTCAAAAATTGGCAGCAACAGGATGAAATTTCGTAAGTGGAGTGCAACCAGCAGCTGCCACAGAATTGTATGTTGAAGGCAGAGCTGACCAATCAGGGCTGAAATCACCTCACCTCAAAAAGAGTGGGAAACTTGGGGCCAATTAGTAAGATGTTGAGGTCAGAGTAGAATTATAAGGCATTTTGTTGTCCAGGGATATTATGGCATCCAGGCAATGGAATCTCCACTATCTAAACGACAGCACAGGCTTGAAGAGCTGAATGGTCACTTAATGTTCCCACTTTGCCGAAGGATTCACCAATCTCATTGGTCTCTCAAAAGAGTGGGCCAAAATCTGCCTCGCTTTGCCGGAATCACCATGAACCTCGCTCACTCAGAGCTGCCCTTTGCTTTTGAAAGTTAACATTATCCTTAATCGCGAACAGCAAAAGAAAACCCAAACAACTTTCATCTCGGAAAGAAAATAACACGATGTAACAGAGGGCATTTAAATATCATGGTGCAACTTACTTCCCCTTGAATCATGTGCGATGAAACTGGTCAAGCCCCTTACACACTGAAGCAGCACATCCATCATGGTACATTCCAACATTGCAGAATAATCGAGGCCCATTGTCGGTGGGAAAGAGCGTAAAATGGGGTCTGCACCAGCAAACAAATCAGTGCTCTTCATCTTGCTGAGCAAAGGCGACAAACGTCACTGGAGCATCTTGTCTTTTCTTGCTGCAAAGTTCTCCCCTGAAGTGTTGCCAACTGGATTTGGGACATTCCTGGAGATTTCCATCTCCACATCTCACCCGTTGACCTTGCTGAGGGAGGCAAAGCACTGGCTTCCCACATCAGCTGCAACCATTTGTCACAAGGACGACAGTGGACATTTCAGAAAAACATTTCAATAGCTATTGAAACCGTGTAATATTACTGATGGAATTCATCTCCTCTGATATCATTGTGGAATTAATTTAAAAAGAAATAGAAATTCTGTTCTGACAAAGGGTCTCTGAATCAAAATGTTTATTTTCTTGCCGTTTCCACAGATGCTCCCTGATCTGCTATTTCCAGCATTTTCTGTTTTCATATTAGAAATTTAGGGGTAATTAATATCCCTATGTCCTATCCGTCACTCCCCCATCTACTTTGTAACTTTAAACTAATTTTCTAATTTTCCCAGCTCTTCTGAAGGCTCTTTGAATTAAAATGTTAACTGTTATTCTCTCCATAGATGCTGTCTGACCTTCTGAGTGTTTTCAGCATTTGTTTCTTTCACACATTTTTATACTGTGTAACTAATACACTGCAATGCTTTTATGCTTCAAATGTTATCTCTGAGCTAAACACAGTGTATTAATCTTTGATTGGAGGTAATTTTTTTTATCAATCAGACAACGTTGGCATCATTGTCATGGCTAGCATTTATTTTCCATCCTCAATTGCTTTTAGTGTGTTAAACCATTTCATAGGGCATTTAACAGTCAATCATTATTATGTGTCGTGAGTCACATGCAGATCACTTCAAGTATGTAAATTTAGACAAACAACACAGTAACAGGCCATTTCAGCCCACGAATCCATGCCCCCTAATTTACACCCAATTAACCTACACCTTCGGTATGTTTCGAACTGTGGGAGGAAACCGGAGCCCCCGGGAAAATCCCATGCAGACACGGGGAGAACGTAAAAACTCCTTAGACAGTGCAGGATTCGAACCCCGATGCCAAGCACTGACGCTGTAAAGGTGTTGCACTAACCGCTCTGCCAACTGTGCCATCTCCTACGCCAACTGTGCAGTTCCATACGCCAACCGTGCCGCCCGACAAGTATGCATGGAAGATTTCAATAACTTTCATACAATTAGTGAACCGACTGTGTTTTTACAACCACCCAACAGTGCCAAGATCATGGTTAGCAACCAACTTTCTTATTCAAGAAAAATACAAAAACTGTCGACGCTGGAATCTTGAGTGAAAAGGAAAAGCTAGAGGGACTCAGCAGGTCAGGCAGCATCCGTGGAGAGAAATGGTTTCGAGTTGGAACCATTACTCAAATCTGAAGTGGGAAGGGTGATAGTAAGTAGATGAAGGTGGGTGGGGTGAAGCTGGGAGGGTAAGGTGGGTTGAAATACTGCTTCAGGACTGAATGTACCCACAACTTCGACTGTCGATTTTCCTCCACGGATGCTGCCCTGACTTGCTGAGTTCCTCCAGCAGTTTCCTTTTTGCTCTAGATTCCAGCATCTGCAATCTCTTGTGTCTCCGCTCAATCTCCATACCCAAAAGAACACACGCTATGATTATGCAACTCGTTCCCACAATTCAACACATTGTCGTGATATAGTTCGAGTGAATCAGCATTGTCCTACTCCAAGGGTCACTAAATTGTACGGTGACCAAGACTGTGTACGGCTGAATTAGAAGCCCATATAGCTAAGAGCTGGACTAGGTGGCTCATATATGCCCACCAGGTCAGTGAATTCTAAAAATATATTAAACTAGATTATCCAGGTGTGACCATCCTGTCACTGATCTTTCATCGTCACTTTGAGTCAGCTTCTACTCGTTGAGGTGCTTAGTCTTTCTATCTCTGACCAAGCATAACTTAAGAACATACTTTCTTGTTTTACCTTTGCGTTAAAAAGGTGAACATTCTGTTCGACAAACCCAAAAACCAATTGCTGGAATCTTCAGTGAACAATGAAAAGCTGGAAGAACTCAGTGAGTCAGACAGCGCCATGGGTAGAAATGGTCAGTCAACGTTTTGGGCTGGGACCCTTCATCGATAAGGGGGCCCAACCCAAAACGTTGACTGACCGTTTATACTCACGGGTGCGGCTTGGCCCGCTGAGTCCCCTCCAGATTTTCATTGTTTGCTAAAACATCCTGTTATCCTTATAAATTACTTTTTTGACATGCGCTAGTTTATTGTTTAGCATGTTATTTAAATACATTTACATGATCACTACTTCATTTTTAAAATATCCTATTTGTCTTTCTTACACCTTGTGAATGGCCCTCCACTTGACTCTCGTCCATTCACCTCATTTGCATAGTTTATGAATTCCTGCTCTCGTTTATTCAACTTCCTCTGATTTTCAATCTGCAAACGTGGAAAACATCACCTTCTGTTCTTTTATCCACATCATTCAAACACATGGTGAGCAAGCTGGCACTCCCAGTCAAGTTGCCTGGGCAACAGTTGTCAGGACATCTTATCATGAGCATGGTTCCAACCTTCAAAGCCCATGCGTTAAGATTACCTCTAATATTACACATTATATTTCTGCTTTTAATCTTTTGTGTAGAAGTCCATATGTCTAATATCTGCTCAGTGAAAAACGACAGCTGGAGTAGCCAGGTGTGACCTTCCTCTCATTAATCCATGGCGACTCTTGCTAAGGTGATCAATTGTAAGACATCAGGATCTGCTTGGTTGTTCTGCTGTTGAACATTTTAAAAGTCTTCGGCTCTGAGAAATAATTGGTCAAAGGTTTCTTCAGATTTGTGCTTTGGGAGGCCTGTTGTCACAGACAGAGAGCAAATTTAGGTGCATTCTTGGATAAAGAGGAGCTGCAAGTGCACAGGGAGTCTCGTTCTCTATGTGCACTTAAAGGTGGATCTCACCTTTAAATTCATACAGCATCGAAGCAGGCCCTTTGGCCTGTCCTGCTCATGCTTACCTTCAGTACCTATTTATAATAATGCCATTATTTATCTATTTTTTTCTATGTATTATCTCTTTTTAATTGAATGCATGCTATTGTAGTTGTTTTAATGAAGTATCTATATGGCTGCTGTAAGTAAGAATTTTATCACAAATGTACATTGTACAATCTATAGGACAATAAACTCATTATCATCTTTCAGCATTTTGTCCATTGCCTTCTGTACCATGGCGACTCAAGTGCTCATCCATCCACCTGAATGTTGTCAGAGTACCTACCTCCACACCTTCTCAAGCTGGGTGTTCCAAATTGTAACCATCCTCAGATTCTTTCTGCCCCTCACTGCACACCATTAACATCATAGAGTCACAGAGCATGGAAACGAACCCTTCAGCCCAGATGTCTGTGTGGTGCATTACTGCAAAGTTTACAAGGCCCATTCATTCATAGAGAATGATCACCCAGATAGCAGCTCCAAAAGCTGGACTTCCCTGCTCTGGAATATCAAGCTAATACCTCCCCAAACAGGACAGGTATGGGATGCCAATCTGACTTCCCTCCCTAAAGAGTGTCATGGTACTGAGATGGGCTTCAGAGCAATCAGGTAGTTTCATGCTATGACATTTAAATTCCACAGATGTAGTGTTCGGATTTCAACATGCACATCTGGGCTATTGGTCAATGCCTCCAAATAGTGGGTCTGTCCATTTAAGCATTGTTCTAGTATTCCCCAGGGAACACCTAAAGCAATTAAAGGCAAAAAGAACTTGTGAGAAGTGGTTGCTGCTTAAATGTAAGAAATGCAACATCCAATTTGTGTATAGTAATGCCCACCAAAGAAAATACTTCAATGATGTCGGTTTTAGACAAGGTCTTAATATAAGCAGTTGGAACAGACAACGTATCCATGGAAACTCTTTCCAGCTGTTCATCAACCTCTGTTCTTCTTGGCATTTTCATATTAATGTTCTGCTGTCTTCAAGGACCCAAGGGCATTTTTATCAGTTGATGTATTCCAGTTTCAGATCTTGGAAGTCATCATCTCTACATAACGTTGCAGTAAAGAGAAGAGATGGAGTGGGGGGCGGGGGGGTGAAAGGAAAATGGTGGTGCATCAGGTCCTAGGAATTGAAAAGGTGGTCACGTGCACTTCCATGCTCAGGGGCTTGGCTAAAGGACAATCAAAAGTTACAAAAGTTATTTAAAGCAAAGTTACAAAGGCCTGAGGAAAATCCAGCACATCCAAAATGCACAGCCTGCACCCAATCTGGAGCTTAGCTAACTGGTTTAAGAAGATTCTGTTGAAGACAATAATAATTCCTTGGGGAAAAAAAACCACTAAAACTGTAGATGCAGAAATCAATAAAGGGACTTGACCTGAGGTGGCGACTGACACGCGTGTCCCTCCGGTCTCTCTTTGTTCTGTATGAACCATGACTGACCATTTGGACTGCAGACGGTCAGCAGGAAGGATGAAGTCTTTTGGAGTACACACTGGGACC